>DWQX01000969.1:0-33024 GCA_018245475.1 Pharmacophagus antenor
AGGCTTTAAGCACATTGGCTTGGGAGCAGTGATACGAATCGCACGCCATGAGCAGCACATTGGATTTGTGTTTAGGTACGTTTCTCATCATATGCGGCTTTGCATTGAGCTTGTTGAATTTGAGAAGGGTCATGAGAAAGAGTCAGACGACCATATCATCAGTGTTGTTATCCGAAAATATTCTCCTCGTGTGCATAGGTGTAGCCTTCGTTAGCAGATCGGTGTACAATTTGAACTCGACAAGTATAAGCACGAAGGACATGGAAGTTAGAACTGCCGAATTCAAAAATACAGGAATCGAGAGATTATCATTAGAATGTGGTTTTCTTACGGTGTTAATAAGCTACGGTCCGTTAATTGTGTCGTTGGTGAATAGTTTTTTGAGCCTCATAATAGACAATTACATGCATTATAAAATGATATACGATATGAAGAAAAAGGATGACGAAAATAATGTAAGAGGTGTTAATGAAGAGATTGGAACTGAGAGGAAGGTCAGTTTCTACAATCTGTTTCACATTTGGAAGAAATATTTTTCGTACGCTGTGATAATTATACAATGGATTATTCCCGTTTTGATAGCATTATTAATGTATCCAATGGGAGCGAAACCGATATTGGGTACTGGACAAGAGAGAAGTGCAGAAGATTCTTGTATTACAATGCTAAATTTTGTTACTAAAACATGTAATAATTCAACTAATAACTCTACTGATTATTCAATACCTGTAAAATATCTTGAGGTTTATGAATATGGCCTTAGAAATGTGAATGAGACCAATGAGTTTGATTCTATATTGAACAATGTATTAAACATTATCACTAATTTTAGCAATCAAACAGATTTCTTTTATACAAATGAAACGAGATCATTGCGTAGGCCAAAACATAATGATTTCTGTACAAAAATTTGTTATGTAGATAGTAAAAGTTTGCTGCTTTATATGTTTATTTTGGTTGTCATGAGTTACTTTATACCTATAACTATCTCTGTAGTGATTTTGACGAAGATACATGTGATGGAAATGAAAAAACCAAGTATGAAAACACATGTGACGAGAGAACTGTTATATAATATACTCTTCTGGACTCCAGTGATGTTTGACACCTTTTTATCATTAATGTTTTGTTCTTACTCTATGGATGGAATGCGTACATCACTTTTTAATGTTATTGCTAATATATATCAAACTGTTAAAAATTTCATGAACACAAAATACTTCAAAGAAAATACAATAGCACCCGTTTAACAGTTTATCATATCCACTTAAATATTTATAATAACAATGCTTTTATTATATTTTTATTCACAAACACTTTGTAATAATTTAACAATCAACAAGCTGTGAATGAAAGCTCTTTTAGAGTGAATGTAATATATTAGATGAATAATTGAAACTTCTAATAACATTAACCATTGTCATAAAATAAAAAATAATTATATGCTCTGGAGTTTTGAACCAAGTTGGTAGTTTATATCAAAGTACATATGGCAGTGGTAAAAAAACCCAGGTGGCTATTTGCTAACATTTAATTGGAATAATTAAATTAAAAACAAATTTAGAATATTGAAATGATTTCTTTTTGTAAAATAATTATAAAAATATAATAGATAGATATATAGACATGTTTATTGTGAAAAAAGCAGGACACATTGACATATAATAAGGATAATATTAAAAAATTAGAATATATAAAAATTAATACAATTAGCTACACCATATAATTAAGTTATTAATAAATGTTTCTATTAGCTCTTTTAGTTCAAGCAAGCTATAAAACCGACAAAACAAACAGCACCTTTAACTGTTAAGATTCAAAACAATTATTTTATAAAAAATCTTGTGCCTATTTTTAAGTTTTTGACATTGGTCATAAAGAAATATTATTTATAAATACGTCATTTTTTATATTTTATTTTTTGAAAATTATATTAACAGATGCATCAAATGGAATATTATTTTTTTTGTCTGGTAGTTATTTTTACATATTAAAAATATGTAGAAAACATAATCAAGAATTAATGTAGTATTTAAACTATGTAGAGATTATTAAACATCAAAGGACCTTATATAATAATTAATTTATCAACGTTTACTTTGTTAAAGGTTATAAAACAATTTGCAACTCACCGGATTGTCAAATGAATAAACACATTCATCTTTGTAAACTATCTGCTGCGGCGCAGGTATCTTGATTTTTGATAAATGTGGCGTTATCAATTCCAATGACGCCATGGTTTAGTCTTATATATTATAGTTTACTAAAAATATTTAATTTTTATTGAATTGTTTTTGACACTCACAGCATCGACCTAAAAATATGTAACTAGTGGTGTACGTTACATATTATCGGTTTATCATTTTTATGTAATAATACAAAGTACATGTTACGAATTGAGGTTTCATATCGATTAATACAAACCATAGAGCAGTCTTTAATGTTTTCTGAAAAGGTAATGATTATTACGAATATAGTGTAATATTAACTTCAATCTTTAAAATATTCAAGTTGAAACTTTATCGATTATTTTTATAAATCATATTTACCTTTTAATAAAACTTCTATATTTATAACACCGAAACCTATAAAGGTTGTATTTTAATTTATTGTTACACCAATGTAAAATATTTATATATATTAAACGTGTCTTGAAAATTGTGTTTTGAGTAATTATAACAGCCTTCTTATGTGTTTGAAAATTATTTTTTTTATCATCGTAAGTTTGAGTAACTTCATCACTATCAAAATACAACAGTACATTTGCATTTACGCAAATCATTGAAAATTGTCAAGAAACTTATGCTCGGTGACCACTGTCAAATTTACTCTTACTGAAACTTTTTCTTACTTTAAAAATTAAATATTTACAAAAATTAAGAATATTTCCTTTCAGAGAAAAGATTATTATTAATCTCTTAATAAAAAAAATGCTCAGTAGCAGGTAATAAAGATAAAATAAACATGACATTTATTTATTATTTACATTGGAACAAGTTTAAATTTACACAATAATGAGTTTTAATTAGAAATATTAAGCAACAATGAATATCACAGAACTGAGAATTGTGGCGTAGAGTTAATAGCTGCTCTATGTGCTGGAGTATAAAATATTACGAATTGAAGAATATTATCGATTAACATTATCTGTAATACTATTAAGTAATAAAATCGAAGTTTCATTGCGCAAGGTAAAGTCGATTGTTTATCCGTGTTATATTTAATCTATGAGTGAAACTTAGTTTTGAAAACTGGTCAAACTATTTTTAGTCGATTGTATAGTTATTCAAAAACTAATAAATATGACTATAAAATTGTATTACGATCTTATGTCACAACCTTCTCGGGCATTATATATATTATTAAAAACTGTTAACTGCAACTTTGTGTCTAAATATATCGACTTACGTAAAGGTACTTTTAGTTTTTAATTGTGACTATTAATTCTACATTAATTTGTTATCATGATTTATTTACAATTAAAGTTATAAATAGAAGATTTATTTAGTAACAGATGTATTGGTTTCTAATTTTACACTATTAATATCTTTGTTTTAAAATATCAATATCGTAATTAAAAAAGTTATTTCTTTGCCAGAAATATTATTTCTGTACTTACAAATCAAACTATTTATTTTTATGAATTTCACAATCCGATATCCTTTTAGATATTTGTTATTAACATTTTTGGATTTAGGTGAACACTATTCAGAGGAATTTTCTAAAGTGAACCAACTGCAAAAAGTACCAGTGATTGATCATAATGGATTTGTTTTAACTGAAAGGTTTGTAATTATTCCATAAACAAAAAATACTTATGTTGAACTTTATTTAAAGTTGTATTTTCATAGTCAACATTTTATTCATATTGTTACAATAGCATGCAATATTTAATTTAGAAAAACAATTTTATGGTACTATTGAGAAAATGACAAATACATCTTGAATGAATTATTTCTAGAAGACAATGGGCTTATCATTGGATTCTCCTTACAAACTTATATTTATTTTTGCAAAAAAGCTTTGGACTTATACTCAAAATTTCAAATTAATTTTTGTTACCATAGCATTTATAACCTTTTTTTTTAATCTCATAATTGTTGTCAAGTTTGCTAGAATTACTTCTATATTTAATATCAAGACTGAAGAACCTCTTGTAATAATAAATGATATAAATCTTTTGTGAAAAGAAAACTGTAGATGTGATTGTTAGAATAATAAGTATTAAAAATTACTAAACAAGAAAACCTTTCAAAATTAAAGTAATTATTTGACCTTTTTAGTGTCGCTATAATTAACTATCTGTCTCGAGAAGATATTATACCAGAGACTCTCTATCCGAGAGAAAGCAAATCTTGTGCATTGGTGCAAGAATATCTTGAATGGCAGCATGTTGGACTAAGGATACATTGCGCTATGTATTTCCGAGTTAAGGTAAATGAATACTATATTTCAACCAAAATGCTGAAATCCACATCCAGGTCTCTCATGACAAAAATGTGATCAAATAATAAAGGATAGTTTATAACGACCAGAGAAATCTACATTTCGTAAATTTGAGAAATAAAAACCAACTTGCTATGTCCACTATTAAGCTTCAAAAGGTGTGGAAATAGTGGGCACTCTATACATTTCTACAACAAATTATCAAACAATGTAATTAATTTATCTGGTTATAAATATTTTGTAAGATGTATCTTATGCAAAAAATCACATGGCCCTAAAATGATTATTTAGAGGATTCTTATTAAACCCTAAACTCAATTTATCAGTATGATTAAAAGAAAAAAGACATACTCCACAAGTTTTTCTAGAGGCCTTGCTAACTGACAATAAATGATTTGCAATCACCCAAATACTATTTAAACTGGTAAGGCCCAAACTTCAAAACATTTTTTCCTTAAATTAAAGTCTATTGTAGTTACATGACTGCAAAGTACACATATCTGTCATATTGTTTATTGATTATATGTAAATTGGCTGTTGCGTTCCTAACATGTATAGTATCATAATCCTTTTGCTACCAGTCTCTGGAGAAAAATCACCATCATAGCTCAGGTGTCTTAGTATTTTACACAATCCCTGCCAGAGTGTTTTTTGAATATTTTCCTTTGCGGTCTAGTGAAGCACATACAGAATACAATTTGACTATCCTTTATTTGGCAATTAACAATTTAAGTAAATTATTTTTTGGATAAAAGTTGTATGTAATTATTTTAAGCTAAAAGTTATTATTTTAGGTAACACATGGTTAAAACTTTTTCATAGGTAATTTAAGTGTGGGGTGTATAAGGGCCACATGGCAGGGAACATTTTAAATATCACGCCATTTGCCATGAGGGCATGTATATGTAATGTATAAATAAAACTAAGTAAAATTAGTAATTTTATAATCAGACACATACATGTGACACTGTTCTAGAAAAGGCCCTTTGGTAATTCCATTGTCACATAAATGTGGCATATTCCTTTAAAATAGTAATGAACAGGTTTCACATATCTGTGACGCAGAGCTCTAGTAACAAAATAAGGATGTCATATATATATATATGATGCTAGTAGGAAAATGTTTTTTTTTTTTATTTTCTTTTCATTTCTAGTCATATGAATATTATAAATACCTGCAGGATTTATTTGTAGTCAAGTGAATTCAAGTAAATTATTTGTTGGTAGATGACTACATTGGGTGGAAAATCAGTAAAGCCTTGTTATATGCCTGGGGGGGATTACTGTCCCAATTATGTAGTAACATGATGACAATGGGACATTGTGAAGTTAATGAATTAAATTAAATTAAAATTAATGTTTTAGTACATGGATCCTATATTATTTGGTCGTACACCTAAGGAGGAGCAAATAAAGAGCTACGAGCAGCGTATGCGCGCTGCACTAGAGCTGCTTGACACAAAGTGGTTGGGCAGAGGCACAGAGTTCATTGTTGGCAATACAGTCACCGTTGCTGATCTGTTGGCTGCATGTGAACTTGAGCAACCAAGTAAGATTTTTTGCATTATTTACTAATTTAATTACAAAAGAAAACTATTTGATAATCAAAAATAAAAAGATCACATAATAAGAAATTAAACAAAAGACATTAACAAGTTTTCCCCTATAGATATATCATTATAATAAATTGTTAATCACTTGCAAACTGTTTTAAAAAAAAGGAAAACCTATTGCGCAAATTTTTATCTATACATAAAGAAAAACTTAGTAGTTTAATGAAGGCTCTTTGTACGTTACAATAAAAAAAGAAAGTAGTAGTAAATAATGTTCAATCTTTTGAAGATCTTTTGAAGAATCAAAAAACTGTTGATTTAGTTTTAATATTACTGTATTAATAACCGTTGCAAATATGTTTCAATCTGTTACTTTTTATTTATATAATTTTTTTTTTGGTGCTTTTAATTTGGGGAGTTTATGCCATTCTGTCGCCACGCTGGGTATGCGGGTTGGCGACTATAGGATTTGAAGGATATAAAAAGAACATTGGGTGGGAATTTAGGGGGAGAGGATGTCACTATTTGGATGGATGTTTGGGGAAAAAATAGTAACAGCTGTGTTCTTCAGGCGTGTACTTGTATCCACTGAAAAAATGAATCCACTGCAAAGGACTGCATATGGTTGAAGGCATTGGGAAAGGCTTATGTCCAGCCGTGGACTGACACAGGCTGATGATGATGATGATTATTTTATTTATTTGTATGTAGCTGGTAAATTAGGTGTTGGAACTATGTTAAACCTATATGAAATAACATACTGAAGGAAAAGTTTTATGTCCACCACAAACAATGCACATTGTCTGAAGAGTTTAATATCAGTAAACATTTTTTTTACTATGCTTTTTGTCGAGGATTGTACTATTTGTGGCATTATCATGCAATGTGATGTAGTAATTTATTTTTCTTGTTTATCTTTCCTTGATAAGTTATCATGAATAGCATTATCAGAATTAGTAGTGTATAAAAATAACAATCAAGTCCAAAGGGCAAATAATGAATACTATCCTGTGACAATTTTATTGCTTTTCTCTGCTTTATTAAATTTATTTCAACTATTTTATATGAACTGTAATTTATATGAAATTTATTATATAATATTTATTGATAAAGTAGATGTGACCATATTGCTAATTGATTGATTTTACAGGAATGGCAGGCTTTGATCCAAAAGACCATTTTCCCAATATAGCAGTCTGGTGGGCAAAAGTGAAACAGTACTTCAATCCACATTATGATGAGGCCCATGTTATATTGAACAAAATAGTTCAGAAACAACAAAAATCATCAAAACTATAAGTGCTAGTTTATAGTATACAATTGAATGATGTTGAATTTTTTTAAATCTTTAATTTACGGGGTTTTTATGTTTTATATTGTTAAAAGATTTTAATCCGATATTTTTTGGATAACTTGTGTTATTATTTTGTAGATCGGTAAGCTATATGTAATAATACTACGATAAATAAATATTTTTTTTAAATAAATGAGATTATCTTAGCTACTGTCACCAAAGTATAAAATATCACATTTCTAGAGTTGATTGTGAGATTATTCTTTCAAGAAAGAGTCTAAGGTATAACATATAAATGTTTTTATTTGGCATTTATTTATCCTAAATACATTTATACAATTAGTTTTATTTCCATGTGGTTTATAATACATTTTTATACAGGGATTAGTGTATGGTAAAATTTAGTTTTAATAAATAAATGTAATATTATTGTGCAGTTTCATTTTATACAATTATATTAAAATTTCATATTGTCGCCATCAAAACAAGTTCTTATATTTTAAGCTTAAATTTAACGCTTTCGACGATTATTTTATGTATTGGATCATAAAATTTTTGATTGAAGATAAAAAAATAATTAGACATAAATTGTTCGACAATTAATTGTGCATGGTATTATCGTGATGAAACAAAGGTTTATTCGAGAGAGTTCGCGCGACTGTAGACGTGACTACATGTACATGTATGCATGGTCTGTGAGAAAATTCTAGAATACATTGATTCTTTTGAGTTCTTATACGCATGTGCAATTAACTTGTAATGCGTTTAACTCTGTGGGATCGTTATTAAAATTTTGGAATTGTATTTCGAATTCCAACTATAATTCGAAATATCTTTATTAAATAATGTAATAAAAAAAATAAAAGATTTTTGTTTTACTGAGCGTAATAGTGGGCAGGGCTAGTTACTATTTCTGAAGTGAAGGTTTTGGAGGTCACTATCTTAAATTTATCTTCATATAAATGGTATTTTGAAGTAATATGGGAAATATAACAATATAGATTGTCTTCGATGTGGCAATCTGTTATTGCTTGTGGTATTTGTGATATTATTTTCGTATTGATATAATTATCACAAAAAAAAGTGATTATCTATCACATTAGTGTTCAGTAAACATGTTTCAAAGCGAAAATAATTTTTTTATATTTTATTATATAGGGAGAGTAGGCAGTCGAGCGAGCGACTCACCTGATAGAATATAATCACCATTGTCCATAGACGCATCACTAGGGGAGTCGCAACTGCGTTGTCGACCTTTAAGGAAGGAGTACGTTTTTTTCTTGAAGGCCCCTAAATTATATCGGTCCGGCAAAGCCGCTGGCGACAACTGACTACACAGGGTGGTTGTGCGTGGTAAAAAATGGGGCTTAAAACTCACAGTGGAAGATTAACAATCATGCAGATGGTGAGGATGGAATTTGGCATTGTGTCGCGTGCTGCGATGGTGGAATACAGTACAAAATATGATATATTTCATTTGCTAAACTAATGATCCATTGCAAAATAAAGCTAAAATTAGTGTGGCTGGAAAAATAGAATTCTCAAAAGATATAGTATATTTGAGATCTTGAAATAACTAAAGAGAGAGTTTTATGAATACCTCCTAAAATAATAATGGGGAACTATTGTACCACGTTCCATTCAGTGTTTTATCATGCTTACTATTTTTATCATTGCTTTGCTATAAAATATTATTTTGTTGTTAGTTCAAGGCTTTTGTATAATATTTTTTATCCGCACCTCCCATACAACACGTACGTTTTAGACTATTACTTGTTAAGGTAATGAATAAAAATTTTGTTCTTAAAAAAGGTCTTTTAAAAAAACAACCTTGTTATTAACATTGTTTTGACTATCTATGTAGTTTCAAAGTAGTTTATTCTTTATAAGCCGGAGGTCCCCGGTTAGATTTTGTGGCCATGTGAATATCGGAGTTTGGACGGTGAAAGAGTTTTTATAAACCTATTTAACTAACTACCACCCTTAGTATCAACTCAGCAACTTCAGCTCGATTTTATTAGCGAGCAAGCTCAAAATTTACGGCCTCATTATCACTTAATATCACATATTTTCCGAGCTCAACTGTTAGCCCATTGCCGATAAAAAAACTTTAAATACATAGTAGAGTAAAAATACCGCATATTTATAGTCATTTCATAATTCCATTGCAATTAACGCAATTTCTATCATCATGTGATAGGGGCCCACTTTGGGCACACGCTGTTCATATCGAGTGGCCTCTCGCAACCATCGTAAGATCGGTTTTATTGGGCAAACGAGCGAGCGGTTCACGTGATAGAAAGTGATCACTGTCGCTCATAGATAGCCGCAACATCCGAGGAGTGGCAGCTGCGTTCCCGATCTTAAAGAAGAGAGTAGGTTTTCCAGAAGGTCCCCGTCGTCACTCTATCGGCGTTTCGCCTACTGTTATCCAGTCGTTATTCGTGGAGTTTACTATCCCATCTACCCACATGACCACCAGTTATTTTATTGTTACTCGCATTTCCATCATGTTATAAACGTGTGATGTAATACAACATAGCATATGATGTCATATGGTGTAAATATAATATTTATATTATGACTGTAATAAATCATCAACCACATTAAAGCCCAAACACCGATATTCGAGTTAAAACACGCACATTTTCACATAGAAATATGAACTCAAATTTTCTCTTCTCCTTATGGTCCTAAGGAAACATTTGTTTCAATACATCTTTTCTAAATTTAAGCTATATCTTAGTCTGAAAAATGTGTCACGCCACCAAAGGTACGCCACGCCAGTTGTTGTAACAAATATGGACCGATTATCACTAGAATGAGCTATAATAATAACAAACAAAAACTAATATTATAATGAATTTTTTGAAAAATCATCTTTTATATTTTATGAATGTCTTAAAATACGAAAAATAAGATAATTTAACAATTAAAAAATGCTTAAATGATACTCATATCCTGTCTAGTGTGTATAAGTTTTGCCTGTATTTATAGAGAACAATATTACAAGCTCCTTAAACCATAAGTATCATTTAAGAATTTTAATAATCTCTATTGAGTTAAAATCTCATTATTTCGGAATTAATTCCTTCCAACGAATTTTTATAATCCCGACAGCGATATTATTGGAGTTATATATTTTCTGGAGAGTTCCATGGTTTTCATAAAAGCCAAAGCTTAGCTATTTTAGTATTTAATAAGATAATGAAAACATAAATTTCTTGTACTATAAGTGGAATCTCCTAGTACTATCTGGGAAAAATGAGGTCACGGATATGAAATCGCTTTTTAAGCTTTGATTTAGCTACTGGCATTGATAGTAATGTACACATTATATTTGTTGGTCATTCTCGTTACATGATAGACAAAAGAAATACTTTTAAAGCACGGTCTAATTATAACATATTTGAAGTGAGTAAATTGTTAAAATAGTTAAATGTCGAAATTCTGAGATGACACTAAAAAAAAAAATTATCAATCTTTTCAAACGAAAGCCGAGTGAAGAGAGTGAATAAAAGGAACCTATTTCCAGCAGTTAACAATACTACAATATTGCATGACGAATGATAACCCATTTACATGAATTATTATGTTAATTACTAGTACATAAATGTCTTTATGTGGTAACAAAACTTTTAAAGATAAATCGAGAGGAAAATTTTGCAAAATTCATGAGTTGTGCGTATGTCACATTTCTTTATGCCCTCGACTTCACCTTAACACTTCTTGTAACTGTTTATTAATTTATGAATATTATATTAATGAGTATAAGGAATAACTATATAATATCAACAAAGAAAAAATCAAGGAGAAAACTGAAACAATTGTTTTGTACTGTAAAGCTGACATTTTGATAAAGTATATATACGGAACATTTTTATAATATTATGATTGATTAATTTTAAAGATGGCCTGATACTGTTCGCCTCCGTGGCACAATGGTTTACTGCTTCATTTGTATCAAAGAGGTCCCAGGTTTGATTCCCGGGCCTCAGGTGTACTGCGGTCTAGATGGTGGTAGGGCTTTTGAAACCCGCCTGGTTAGCTACCTCCCCCAATGTCAATTTGCTGTCGAAACAACATTGTTGTGTTCTGGCAGTCAGACATGTGATAGCCAGAAGTGTTTCTGGGCGAACACGCTTCACCATCCATAATTTTAATGTCATTTAAAACCAGGTGAAATCAAGGTCAAGTGTGACAAAAACAGCTATTATTGTACCAAACTTCATTAAAAATATGTTTAATATTTTTTTTTCCATCATAGAAAGTTTTTTATCGGTTATGGTCTTTTTTTTCGTTTTACGTGGAGAAAATGCCTACGCATACCAGGACAAGTTGTGTTGGACCTGCGCCGACTAAAACCCCCACCATGTTCCATAATCCCCACTTTAGTGCAGAGCTACGAGAACGGTTGCAACTGCGTTACCCCGCCAGCGCCAGCCGAACCGTGCGATTTCCCATCAGGGGAGGTAAGTCTATCCCCTTCGTGGTGAGATGCTCCAGAACATACGGCGCACCTTCCTCTCTGAACTGTAACGTTTAAGTAAGCAACGAAGGACGAGCATGCGAAAGTACAAGTCCTCCAAACCCCTCGGCTGAAATTAGGTCGCGGATGACAGGGACAATACGACACCCTCCTTTTCCCCGCGACTACAGCACCGCTACAAAGACAGAGCGATTTGGTACTAAGCCCCTTTAGCTCTGACAAGTCAAACGACAATTGGGGAAGATCGATTATGGCCTAAAACTTGACTCCGGTTTTGGTCTGATGTTAAGTGAATGAGGTCGTAGCTGATGAAGCGTGTTCGCCAAGTTAAAATTTAGTTATTAGAAACGCCTTTTCAATTTATAATTAATTAAAATCTTTATCAAGTTAACTTTTAAACGAAAAATTTAGTACATATAATTTAACACAGTCGTTATACATAAAAGTTAAGTAAGTAAGAAAGAAGTACGAAGGTGAGCTTAATCATAAAATAAAATCCCATAACGAAGACGTTTAACAGTTAAATGAAATTAAAGTAAAAACGAAACAGTCAGATAGGTGTTTATGTAAACAGTACTATTAAAGATATAATAATATACAACAATATAGAATACATTTCACTTTGATTACAAAAAAGAAAAATGTATAAAAAGCGAACATAATGCCTAACGGCGTTCTCTCCGGGCCAGCCGTGAGGTCAATGTGCTGAATCTTTAATACGAAACTTTGTGCATTATAGCTTTATAATAAATAATCAACTTGCAATGTATGTAAGTGTAAAATACATTATAAAATGTTATAAATATATAGAAGATGTATATAATAATATAATAAAGAAGAAAAAGGTATACGTCATAGCCCGTACTTTTGAAGGTAGCTCTTTTCAATCTGTCAAACAGAAGAATTAGCAAAAAAATACAAAAATAAATTAAACGGAAAATACAATACAGTTTATAAATGCTCAATACATATATGTAACACGGATAATGTATTTGTTTATTTACATTTTGATTTAACAAAGCGCAAAATAAAATCTATTCCCTTTTCAACTACTTCTTGGTATAATCCATACGACAAAAAAAAAGTCAATATTATCATCAAGATCGAGATATGAAAGGTCATTCGTAAAAGTACAATAGAAGCATCGAACTAAAATATCTTTATACACTGTTAGTAACCTAAATAAAAATTAAAAAATAAAAATAAATGAATTTCGCAATTTCTGTAATAGCTCCGTAAATTTAATAAGTAAAGCTTTTTTAAAGCCTTGTAAAATACGGAGTGGGTGTTCGGAGTAGCATGCGCACTAGTCTGACATTGGGCGGGCGGCTGCAGATTCGCCGCCCTGCACCAATAAAAGAGGTTTCACTCAGACTAACAACTCAGTCGGTACTATGTCAATGCGCTTACAACAACTTCAGTGAACACTCGGAGCTTTCCCACAAAGGTCAAAGTTTTGTTGTGGTACAGAGGTGTGTTATATTATTAATTGTTGAAAATTTCAATTATTAAATACTAGATTTGATAAGTGGATTCCATTTAATAAATTTTATAGTTCGTTTTTGTTCGGGAAGTTTAAATTTCGCAAACTAATTTGAAAGCGCTTTAATAGTTATTTAGTTTTTAAAGTATTCTACATTTAAACTATGTTCAAAAATGAATAAATAATTCCAGCAAGTTTTTCGATATCGATAATTATTATTATTTTTAATAATTTCTAAATCACATAGTGTTAGTACGTTGTGCTAATATTTTTATTGGTTTTTTAAATTTCTTTTCATCTCTCCCAATTGTTTTTATTGAAAGGTAATTGTTTAAAAATGACGGATAAAGATGACAGCGATAAACAGGCGCCAACACGGCCTTCAATAAAAGTTTCACTCCCTGTTGAACTGTAAGTAATTAACAAATTTAGATAAAAAAAACTCCAATATTTTTATCAACCTGAATAAATATTAACCATATAATCGACATGTATTATATTAACATTAAATGAAAATCTATGGAATTAAATTTTGAGATAAAACTTCATGCTTAAAATTGATTTCGATTTATTTATTTGTTTGTTATATTTTGATTTCACATAGCGCAAAATCAATTATATTCCCTTTTCAGCTACTTTTTGTTTTCAGCCTTTGATAATGTTAAAAATAAATACTTTGTTATTACGTCATACGTTTATTTGCGAGATTACTTACAGATTCATCCATAGATGTATTAATCAAACAAAATGTATTTGATATATACAACCGCGCATGCAACAGAATGTTTTTTTCTAAAAAAGATTCGGTTACCATGTTAACGTTTGTTTTAATTTTAAGCGTAAGAATGTAGACGTGGAATGGATATTAGTATTAAATTTTCTTAAAAAATATGCAATTTGACATTTCGAAATAAGTTTCCGAATAGATCTCTGAATTTATCAAATTAATAGTAGACTTAGCTTTGAATAATTAATGTATCCCTTTATATATCTCTGTTTAAGTTCCAATTATTTGCTTTAATTAGATAACGTTATGGTTTATTTTAAATTAATGTGGAATTATATTTGCAAATAAATATTAATACAACAGGGCAGTTCGGCAAAAATATTATTTTTTCTCACCGATATAAATAACGGCTAGTGCCATTAATAGGTATTTTAGATTCTCCTTATGACCCATGTACTTGGTTTCGAATTCTGAAGCAGACGTATGTTTATCAGACGTTAATAAGTTCTCGTCAGTGTTTTTAAATAGTTCATATTCTTCCGACGGTGTCTCGCTACTGCAATGATAGTAAGTAGTGGTGATTAAAATTGATTATATGCCACTCATTCTTCAATTCCTGTAACTTGTTGCAAACTAATTAACAAAGAACAAAAGGAAACCTAAAAACTTCTATAATGTAAAAGATATGCTCGATAGGACGTTAGTATTATTCCTTCAATTAAATTTCTCACTAATAAGGTAATAACTTGTTGTGTTGTTATAGATACTATACAAGAATGAGCAAAATGCAGCAGGAAACCTGTCAGGAGAACGCTGCACCAAGAGAGAAAGAGAAGGAAAAAAATTCAAAAGAAAACAATTCCGAGGGAGAAAAATCTGAATGCCAACCCGACGCACATAAGGAAACTGAAATAAATGTGTCGTTGAATTCGTCAGTCCCTAACGTATCTATCATTGGTTATTATTTTTATGGTGATGCATTTCATTTAGAGTGCAACTAATGGACGCATTACATACTATGGACTATACATGCCCGTTCTCAGCTATAGAGTAAATAGATAGAGAGTTTTTAATAACATTTTAATTATTTTTAGTCAGATTAGGAAAATAAGTGTCAATAGGAAAATTTTAAAAAAGTACAGCAGTTTTGTTATTTATCAACAATGGGCTAGCATTTGATCTCTATTTACGTTAAGTTATTTATGTTAAGTGACAATAAAGTCGTAGATGGTAAAGCCTGTGCGCTCAGAATACACTGGCTTTCACATGTATGACTGTCGGAACATAGTAATGCTGTTATATAACAATTTTAGTAGAGGAGTTTTAGATATCTTACCTAGTGATTATTTACGTGATACAGACCTGAAAAAAATTAATTATAATGCTGTTATAGTTACCGATTACCATTATGGGAGGTAGCCGGCTACGCGGATGCAAAAAAATCCTCCCAGTACCCA
Organism: Pharmacophagus antenor; assembly: GCA_018245475.1. Taxonomy (NCBI): domain Eukaryota; kingdom Metazoa; phylum Arthropoda; class Insecta; order Lepidoptera; family Papilionidae; genus Pharmacophagus; species Pharmacophagus antenor. The sequence goes on from DWQX01000969.1 coordinate 15,450, forward strand.
GATTTCATTACTCATATGACCCGGAACTTTAGTTGGGAATGGGAGGAGGAGGGGGGGACTCAGTAATAATGAGGGTAGAAAACTGCTTTTGATGAAGGGATGAAAAATAAAACTGAAATTCTCTTTATTAAGTAGGATACTACCAGTTCACAACGCACCCTCCTTTGCTTTCACCTTTGCCCCTGACACTTAAGACGGTGTCTCACTAGCCCACTAATTTTAGTGAACATTGAAAGTGGAAACTCGCTCCTCGAACTGGGACAGAGTACCCTTTGTTCGTTGCCCTCTTTCTGTTTCAAATTTCCACGGACTACTGCGATTTGGTAACATTGTGAAGTTATACATCCGAAATGATTAAATCGTTTTTTTTTACATACGTATGGTAAATGTATCGTGTGTGGTTTAATAAATTTCGTCGGTTCTCATAAGCACATATGATTTTGTGTCGCTAATCCGATAATATTTTCCGAACCGTATAGCAATTTTATTTTGTAGTTGTGTTTAGTTGTGATCAATGAAATAACAAATAAATATATGCACTTTCGAATATTGTGTGATTTACTTGTGAATAGACATCAAAGGATGAAAAAAACATTATGAACTAAAGAGGGCTTTCTATAACATTGTCGTTTTTGTAATGTGATTCTAGAAAACCGGTGATTTATTTTCGTAATAATAATTTTAAACTCGATGTAATTTAACAGAATATTCTAGTTAAAAATAAACTAGCGAGTATACAGTAGACTAAATGATTAAAGAAGAGTTTTGTGGCAAGGCTATAGGATAAAAAAGAATGCTGTAGGTAGAAACGCATTTTTTTCCTTTCTTTTATCGAGTATTTCAGCGAGAATCATTTATGCCGTTTGAGGATTATTAGCTCTTCTCTTGATCCTTTATATAACGTATAAACAGAAAGGGGAACTACATTAAATGGAAATATTTCTATTAATGAGAGGCAAAAGAGAGAGCATTATCAAAGTCTCCATTGCAAAATTTCAAATCATTTATTGTATGGTATATTTGGTATATAATTTGAAATTATTTCTAGCTCTATTCTCGTTTTTTTTTACAGGAGCAAACACCGACCGCCGCGAACGCACATGCACCACTTGCTAAGTTGACGACAGAGTATTTGGGCATACCTCTAAGTTCATTTCAAACACCGCGCACCGTGGAAAATGCTTACCCGTGGTCCACGAACCGGCCGCATCCCTATCGGTACCAAAACTACACGGTTAGGGTACAGCGGCCACAAAGGTTTTGCGATTACAACAATAACGATACAGCTCAACGGCCGCTAAACTTTGTGCGCGGCCGCCGCGATGACGGAAGTCGAACGCCGTCGGCTAGTAGCGTGCCAAAAACCGAGTCTGGCCCTAAGTTTACTTAAACTAGTATGTATTGTTTAATCATAAGATGTCTTTATTTCTTAATACCAATTAGTTTAATTTTCATATGTTACGTAGTTAATTTAAATTTCTCATAGATATTATAAATATTATCTCATAGATAGTATTTTTTTATTGTATGTATAGTTTTTTTAATTGTATTACTGAAATTATAAATATTTATCTCAAAGCCGCTTGCTTTGATTTTTTTTTACTTTTCTATCTAAGAATCGATATTTTCAATTTATAGTTCATTACATTATATATAATTATTTCATATCACTGCTAATGTCAGTGTTCATTTATTGGAGTTCCCTTTTATTACGGTTATATCATGATTTAAAAAAAAGGAAAAGTAATAAAATAAATTTTGAATATTACCTTCATAATTTAAGAACAGTTTCAAATTCGTTCTGTGCAATCATGACGTGATTTCCGAATGAAAGTATTTTTTATAAACATTTATGCATTTGCAGAGCAATATTTCGTCTGAATATAAATATGTGGGATTGCTTATTTTAAATGTGTTAATAAAGTGTAAGCAATATCATCTTATAAAGAAAAGTCAAAATGACAACTTTTTTTTATTGCATATGAGACTTTAAATTCTCCATAAGCTTTTAACCGCATGCATTTTTTTTAAATATGATATTACTGTAAATACAAATCGGAAAAAAGGACAAGATAAACGATTCTATAGCTTCTTGAAGTTTTGTTTCGCCCTCCTGTAAACCTTAGTTTTTGACATCTCTTTATATTTATATAGGGACCGTCGAATTAAGTTGTGTTAATGCTAATATAGGACGGAGATTGTAAATTTTTGTTTATTTGCTATATAAACTATACAACATTATCATGTATAAATTATAATTTATTGCAAAAGTATTTATTTTATGAAATGATATTTTATACGACAAAATTGGGCTTATGACGTAACTTATGAATATTTGTATAAGAAATATAATAAATTATTGGTATTGTATTTTGAAATGTTACAAAAATAGATTATAATATATTTTGCTAATGTTTAACTTTTATAAAATGTGTTTTAAAAATAATTTCTTCGTTAATCCGTTTATTTATTGTGAAAATAATGTTTAAAATCATTAAGATGAAATGTAAGTGCATCGATTTGTAATAGGGACATGATTATCTTTATATGAATTAAAGTAAAAGTAAAGTATATATACTATAGTGTACATGTATGTATACTTTTATATATATATTCTCAGAAACTTCTATATATATTTTATTGCACATTTCAAATTACGAGTATTTTAATCTTAAAATTAAAATGTGTTGTTCGGAAATAAATATAACTCTATAATACAATATTTTTATTTTGATCTAAATTAGTAACTTCGTATATTGGGACAATACTTTTAGAATACTACGAGAGTTACGGTCTGGGTAATAACCGGAAATTATCATATCGCACCTTTGTGTTAAGCTGTCATTTATGCACACTTATGCAAAAATGATACTTCCGGATTAGACAAGATGAATAGGTAGGTTATCGTCAACTTATAGTTTGTAATAAAAAAATAATGTTCTCCTAATATTTTATAACATGGGCAGTTTTTACTTTTCACTACCTTTTTTTTTTAATTAAGCTAAAGTAACTGTCGTACCGGGGTTTCGATATATTCTTAAGTTGCAGCATTAAGCCCGATATGTATATAAGAGTAAATGTAATTTTTAATATCTTTTATGAGCTAACATTTGGCCCCGATTTCACCCTATGTTAAGTGATAATAACGCCGTAGATGGTGAAGCGTGCTCGTCCAGAATAGTTCTGGCCCTCACACGTATTACTGCCGGAACACAGCAATGCTGTTATAGCGGCAGATAGACAACGAAGGTTGTAACTAGCTACCGCTAAATATTGAACTCAAGACCTCCATAACAGCATTGCTGTATTACGGTAGTTATACATGTGAGAGCCAGATGTATTCTAAGCCAACACGGCTAATCTACGACTTCATTGTCACTTAACATCGGGTGTAATCGAGGCCAAGTGTTACCCTATAACCGATAAAAAAATTAAACGATTAACACATATCGCTGTTTCAGCAAAAGAGTCCAATTTGTTAAAAATCAAGAAATCACTACTTTCTATCAAACAACAAACATCGAAATGTTCAGTTCAAATTCGCTGTACTGATCGAGATAATTGAATTTGAAGTTAGCTTATCTTACGAAATAGCTGTGAGAAAAGTTGCTAGCATGTATTTGCAATATATTCAAAGTATAAATGATGGATGGATGGAAGATTATCATGCAAAGAAGGCTTAAGATATAGATAGAGAATCTCATTATGAAAGTGTAGGCAGAGGTAGGAGTTATTTTATTATTTACAGCTCTTTTCTAACAGGAACACAGTACTATTTGCACACTACTAGCAGTAGAAATATGGGCTTGTATGTAACTAGATGGTCTATTATTAGAGACGCCAGTTATGAATCAATCTTGCTTAATTTGTGACGACGCATACAACCTCGTCGGTAGTCGGCTAGACAATTGACATAAGGTCTGATATTAGATGGAGGATATATGAAATTTTAATGAAGTACAGACGTTTATTTAAATAATATAATCAGAATTTCGTTACATTTTTAATATTTATAAAATTATAATAGTGGAGAGTGGTATTTATTTATTTTGTGTATGTGTGTGTGGTACAAAAGGTGACGAAACCACCACCTCAGTCTCCTAGCCTCGGGCACCCTTTCCGGTTGAGCTGGCGTCGAAAATTAATAGCCTCCACGACAAACCAACTTCGCTTTCCAGGCCACTTAATTGGTGGAATTTAGATCTAGGAGTTTTCTCGCATCGATCTGTGTAGCTACCATACTCTGTGTCAAACTGCAACAATAAAAGGATTGTATTGTTTTATCAGTCAAATATACAAAAGCACGCAGAACATGGGCTAGCGCGCTTCACAAGCTCCAACCTGGTTGTCACTTAATATTGTGTGAAAATGAGGAAAGGACAAAAAAATAGATCGCGTTATTTAACTTTGCACAAAAAATCTAACGTAATACAATGTAAAATATAAATTAATATGTATCAATAACAGAAAATTAATATAGTTACTTCTCTACCTTTATTAAAACTCTTAAATTAACTTTATTCTGTATCATAAATCACTAAGATGCACTCAGTGCAACAGGTCCAAAGTTTATTGATGTTCCATCTAACAGTGTTAAACGTCTTCAAGCAGCGGCCGACCTTCACTTGTTGCGCGCGACCTTCGCGTTGTCATAGCAACGGCTGGAATGCGCCTGGAAACTTGGATCACAATGCAACACGAAGGACAGCGTTGAATTTTCTAGAAAATTATCCGTGCGATTTTTGTAATTTTCATTACATTTTGTAATTCTCATTATCCTGTAATAATGAGAATTAAAATAATACGACAGTTAATCCGATGAGAAAGATGAGAAGAGACGAGAATTATATAATTCGATGCTGTGTCTGTAAGACTGTTTATTCAATTATTACTAATTAAATTAATGTAGCATGTTTAAAGCTAAGGTCATTACCTTCTTAGCTCTAATCATAAAGATAATGAATTTTACTAGAGTTATATGATTATAAAATAAGACAATTGTAAAATAACATGTATCGCTCAAATTTTATCAAGTACACTTTTTTTTGCTCCTTAAATAATATTAGGTTTCTAAGGTCAGCAAGAGATGGCGTTACTAGTTCTAAATTTTAAATGTAACAGGAAAGATATCAGTTTTTATCGTAAAAAATACATTGATCCTTCATTAGTTATTTGTCACACAACGCAAACTATACATGCAATTTTTCAATTAAACACTTTGGGAACAGAAATAATACAACTAGTTTTTTTTACTCCTGCGTTTTACTTTTATTATGAACCTTATCAGTTATTTTATAAGTAAAAATTTAATAACCTATTATAATTTTTTTATTATATCTTAACAGTGTCGTTTTCCAGTACTCTTCAGTTACGGATGCAATGCTTTCGTGAAATCCTTTTTGTCCGCTCTGTGTAATTCCGTTAAAATTTTTTATTCATTTCCCCTTCAAAGACCGTGTCCAGTGAAAAACCATCTTCCCTCCTATTTATAGAGCTTCCATGATATAGTAACGATTCCACATTTTTTATGATCATTTATTAAGTTATTCTCCTCGAGAATTTAAAGGAATTATTGCGCAGTTTTGTTACATTTTAATATAATGTTAATTAAAAAAGAAATTATTTTTGATTTTTGAAAACAGAACTCAAATTGAAAAACCTAAATCGTATCCGTCATTTTGATTCGTATAAACGAAATTTTTTAATATGATTACTTTTGTCAATCTCGTTTTACCAATAGGGGATTAAGTGCACGGTAATTGTTAATCCTTATCAAAGCAGATACAGTTATTTAATTATTTTAATGCCGCTCACAACTAATAGGCTCGCTTTCATAATTAATATTCAAATCTAAAGATTTATCCACGCGGTAATAATGTATTTCGACTGAAGCGTCGCACACACATGTAAAGCTGTCAATATTTACGAACACATGAATGTTTACGTAGCTCATACACTTATGTACATATGTGTGGACATGTACGTATGTGTGGGTGACGTTATTGTGGCGCCGACCTGGCCGAGCCGAGGTGTTTCTTGTTATCGATATATGCTGCGACTTCAATATATTATCAAGTAATACAATCTGCATAACAAACACTAAATAAATATACATAGTATACAATTAGTCTTACAGAATCCAATGATACAAGTACACATTATTTGGGTTGGGAGTTACGTTTTGATATACAAAAATAATAAAAAAGATGAAAATCGGATAACTATCATGTTTTAACATATATTATCAGATGCTAAATCCTTTTTTTTTAACGATAATTTTCGTGATATACTTTAAAATAAGAATTATATCCATGTGAAATTTTACGTTTTGTATGGAAAAAAATAATGTGTCGAGATAAATTTGAAAATAAATGACACAATAGTTTGTACTAGGGGTGAAATAATGAAAATCGATATCTTAATTAATAAATTTATTAAAATTATACAGGTCATATTAAAATGTTCTCTGATTAATGTCCGTTGATAGATAGAACCTTGCGTCTACTTCGTAGCACAATCTACGTCGTAGGGCACGCGTGCTACGATGTTATTAATACACAAAAGAACTATGTGAAACGTTATATCACAAGTTATTTTACGCCATAAAGTGAAATGAATCACATCTTTCCATCGTCATTACCTTCTTCAATATATTATTAAGCTTCTAAGCCGCCAAATAACATAAATCTAGATTTAAATTTTTTTTACATCTCAATTTTTATTTATACATTATCCGAAACAGGTGTATAAAAAATATCAATAGTATAAAGGTGCTTAACCGTTTGACTCTAAATGATATAATGAACGATTCAATTTCTTGCGGTTGATCATTTTCCAGTTCGTTGAACTCGACCCATTTGTACCTTTTGTCCTCACACTCGTGACAACAAACAAGGTCACCTCTTCTGTCACTTTAAGCGGATGCTTTTGCGTGTTCTTTCATTTGTTTTTAATGAATTTCGATTAGTAATAATCGATTAACAATTAGTTTTCTTAATATATTCAAGATTTTTGTAGCTTAGAATTATACTACATGTTTTTTTACATTACGCCATATTGTACAAATTCATTGACTAGTAGAAAGTTATTTAGTATTACTGGATATGGATGTAAACGTACGTAATTGGTAACCAGTACATTAAGAATTGATTTACTACTTTTATATGTAGCGTTTTTTTTTTTATTTATTAGAATTTTTACTAGTGATATTTTTCTCTGGCCGTAGATCGTTTTCTGCCTCTAAACAATTGCGTGTCCCCAGGGCAAGATCAAACTCCTATATGTACATCTACCTAATAAAACATCATTGTATCATGTAATTTTCTCTCTATGAGTTAGTGGTCTTGTCAAGACTTTGTATACATATATAAATGATTATTTTTTGTGTAAATTATTGCATTAATACTGAATACCTTGCCTTTAAGCTTGTACGAGAGTACCGCCACTGCCACCGAGCGGTCACCGTCATCCAATGGTGGTATCACAATACAAACGGAAGAGACCGGCTTGTACTAATATACTGTTGTGAAAATTAATAAACCATTGGATTGACCTATTTGGACCTGTGACTACGGTAAAGAATATTAAAGTGGACGAAAATCGTATTATTATCTTAATTTTTGAAATCTATTGTGTATTTGTGTGTTTTGGGCTTTAGGCGAGGCACTGCCATCATCATCCGGTGCCCTCTTTTACGGTACTCAGAATTTTTTTAGCTAGTAATTTTTATAACATTTTTTCGGGAGCCCTATTTTGTACGACCGATTCAGAGTAACCACTAACGGAAAACTCTTATTAGTACTGTGCTCGTTACTGTGTTTCAGTCTGGAAGCTCCTGTACTTAGGGCAAGGCTGGTAACGAGACTTTATAGCTAAATCATATTGCTTTTAACCTTATTAACGAAAAATACGTTCGTATTATTATTATATAGATGTTTCTTTAACGGCTATGGGCTTACTTGACCTCAATTGACACTTGATGTTAAGTAACAATAAGGTCTAATTTACTGAAGCAGAAATGAACGACTGGTGGAACACAGCTACGCTGTTATAGGGGCACATTGACATTGAGTAGCTGGCCAGGCACGTTCTAACCGCATCACCCCCCTATAAACTATATTACTTTTGAGATCTGTGTTATAAGGTAAGTTTTAAACCGCTGCACCACGGAGGCGTTTAAATAAAATAAGTAAAAGTGGGTCCCGCATTTAATATTAGGAAACAAACACAGGGCACGCACTGTTGTAATTCGTAACTCGTTTTTGTTGATCTTCACTAAAATTTCCCCGCCGACATCCCTATTAATTGGCACCAGATCTAATTGGTACTTGTCAACTCAGTTTATTAACGGTACGTTTCGCAGTTAAACGTGAAAACGTCATTGTGTTCGAGATCAATTTAAACTTACCCTCGCCGTCGTTGCATGAGCCGACGATTCACGCGGCACGGGTGGCCCGCTGTCAGAATCGCGTTGGATTAATAACAAACTCTAATTCCGGCCAAGCTTTCATTAATTTCAACTGCGAAATTTCACGTCTATTTCTACGTCTGAGAAACCTTCACCTGGGGTTAATTTATTTTTTATGCTTTATCAAATTACAAATAATGAGCATTACGTTTGAGATTTTTTATTGAATAATAGGAAACTTAATTTTGTTTTAAACTTCGCTTCTTTTCTTTAATTTTCAACAAAAATTAATGATTGCTGTCTCTCATTCTGTTAAGACGCCATTTAATTTTAGTAGACAATCTAGTTTAGCGGGTTGTACGAAAAAATGTTTTTATTTATTAGAATGTAATTATTAATTAGTATATAATTCCGTCATTGTGGTAGAGCTATGTCCTGAGTAAATTTTAGCTCTATCAATGACTTGGTTTCATTCATTCTATTTATTTTCTTTTAGGTCGTCAGTCTGCGTTCGGGCAACGGAGTTTATTTACCGACGGGAGAATTTAGGCCTACAAACTTTTTAGGTTCAAAAGAAAATATTCGTGCGATATATATATAGCATAAATATTTTGCATTTTATTTCCGAATTAATGAAAGTAATACCTAAAAATTATTACATATTTGTACTTATACGACATTTTGATCTGATTGAAGAGCGACCGTCAAAAATTAAAACGTGGTTGATATCCAATTAGTGATAAGGTTTCGATCCGTGCGTGATCTGTACATTGGTGAATGGATGGCGCTTCATTGGGTTCGCTTGACAGCATCTGTCATAAGCGGATGATGGATACGGCAATGCGATTTCGGAATGAAGAGAACTTTTAATCGAATCCAATTTTTTGTTGTACACGGTGCATTCTCGTTTTGACAATGATTTGTCTCGATGAGTCGACTGCCGAATTTACAGGGTTCCAATTAAAGTGGAGATTTACAACATTTTATGAGAACTAGGGCACAGATAGTGAATTTGAGTTAATATAAAATGATCTGTAGCCCTTAAAGGCAATGAAGTGTTTTACACACGTCAGTTTTAGGCTAATTTAACATAATTTATCCTGACATTAAACACCGAAAACGATAGTTATGGTAAAATTGGTTAATGGAGTAATATAAAACTACACATTTCAGCAGATTATACCAATCCATCAACCTTCCCATTGGGATTATCAGCAACATACTGAGCAGCTAACCCTTTTGATTCGGCTTTGCAACACAGTTATAATATTATTATTGTTTAATTTTTTTCCGTGATTTATTTTACATTTTTTCTTGATGTGTATATTTATTTAATGGTGTTGTCTAATAGTTGGTCATTTTATATTATGCTGGGCTAAATATCTATTATTATTATTTTTTTTTATTTAAAAAAAAGTGTCCATGGATTATATATGTGTTATTATGTATACCTATCCTCATCTCCTGCTTTTTTATCTATAAAAACTACAGATAATAATTTTGTAACCGTTTCGTAGCGCGGTGCTACAGATTGCTACAGAATTTAATTATAAAGCTACGACCGTTGCGAGTGCACTGCATTCCCGTATTTTCACAGGAGTTTGAATTTATTGGACCGACGGAAATTGATAACATCCAGGCCAATAGTTTATCGATAAAAAAGATCAAGAATTTGAACGTCAGTTTATTTTTATGAGTCATCAGTTTTCTACTTAACTTCGTTATGATCTATAAAAATAATTTAATGGCATTTAAAGAGGGAGCTTGTCATATTAGTTTCACTAATTTCAATAGGATAAGTAAGATTAACTAGACAATATTACATTCGTTATATTTCATAAAAATTTACAAACTCAACATTTGGAAGATAGTAATACCCAAAAAGATTGATTCAAACACATATAGTTATATAATTTCATTGTTAACTTTTTTCATTTACATCGTCGCTCACTGCATTCCACTAATTATGATTTATTAATTTTTGCTCATTATAAATAATTGAACGTTATTGTGTCATAAAATAATTGTAATATGTGTAATATTTGTACTGACAAGAGTTGTTATTTTGTTTACAGTATGTGAAAATTTCAATAGTCGCTTTACAGGAATACATCATTATAAGCATACGTCTACTGCTGAACACTCACGACTCCCAAGGAACGCTGCTTAGCCTAATCTTCGGATAAAAACATTTTGTCGCTGGTAGTGGTGTTATTAAAAAATATACCAAATAGGAAATTTATGGTACAAGCAAACTTAACTCATTGTGAGCTATCCTCCAGCTATCCTTTGTGGTATGGAATATGTTTTTGATGATTGTCACTCCATCTGAAAATAAAATAAAGTAAAATACAGATATTACATTTATTATAACAATTTTATATTAATATAGTTCTGTTTCACGGTCATTATATTTTCTTTTAATTTGACGTTTGTAAATTAATATTTGTTTCCTAGGGACGGAAACAACAAAGAATAAGTTACTTTACACCCGGCTGTCATTTACGGTGTGTAGCAGACCATGTTAATTGTTAGAACCTATATAATGCCTCTCATCTGAGGTTACTTAATAAGCTTTAAGAAACTTTGCTATGAGTCTTTCGCGTTCAGTTCGTGCAATGCGTTTGATTTCTTTTTGTTTCGTCTGCATCTATTTTTAGAATTTATTACAAGAAATGCAAGATTTTTATCGATTTCACCTCATTTCTGCTTTGGTGTGAATTATTATTAGATTGTACATCACGTGACAATAATAAATACGTGCAAGTTTTCTATTATAAAATAATAAACACAAATAAATATCAAAATTATGTAAATGACTTTAGCACTATAAATAAACAGATTTGATATAAAAATTTGGAGAGATATAGAAATTGTGTGAAAAATAGTGTAATGTGAGAAAATCTTACTGGTAGTAGATCTATTGAGTCGTAGACCGTGTTGCTGTATACTACCGTAGAGTCCTTTCGGACCAATAAACTTAGGGTTTATTTCGTAATCGCTGGACTAGCTACCACCCTCAACGCGAATCTGTGTTCTTAATAGCACCTCTGTGTTCCGGCGTCGATATATACGACAGTCGGAGTATTCCGCGTGAGCTTGCCGTCAATTAAGGAGTCCTTATCACATAACATAGTGTGAAATTGAGGTAAAGTTTTAACGAATTGACAATAAAAAATAGTAGGAATTGAGTTGGCGATGAGTAAGTATAATGTTTAAAGATCATGAGGCGTAAAACTTATCATTTCTCCAGTGCCTAGAAGTAATCTTAGCAATAATATATATACCTACGTAATAAACGTTACAGATCGATGTTACTTTTTTACGCTCTTCAAATACAGCGTACCAATTATGCTTTATTATAAGAAGTTCGCGTTATTGCTTCTGTAGGGCCAGCCGGGATTTTCGTCAAGTATGACTGTTTTATTAGTCTCATTGTAATGTTTGCTTTATACTAATGATGTACTTGTATGATGTATCTTTGTGGTAGTGATGTTCTGTCGACGTTCAAAAATAATTTATTTACTGTTGTTCTCAAAATCGAAATCAAATTTACTTTGTTTAGTTTTATCTGTACAATCATTTTTAATCGTCAATCGTTTAATTACTGTCAGTTGGCAACGCGCTCATCTTTGCCAACAAATGACAAAAACTTCGGGGAGTTTGTGTTGTTGTTGTAGAGATCGTAATAGCAAAATTTAAACGTACAGAGTGCACCATTTAAAAAGAGAAAGTTGCTTCTAAACGTATTCATGGATTATGTAATCGTCTAAGTAATAGTATGTTTTTGTATAAAATGCGTTTGAAAACAAAATATTATTGGATAAATTAATTATATCATTCGGTAATTTGTAGAAAACATTTCTTTTAATTATTATTTGTAATAATATGGGGAAATACATTTAAGAACAATAAATAAAACAAAATATTAAAAATAGTTAGAAGTGTTATTTTTTGTAATAAATCTGTCTACACAACACAAGCTAGAAATAGCATAGCAGTTATAGATAAATATTCGTTAAATCCCAAAATGGTATTTTACTTACTACTTGAACGTATAATTTAAAAAAATAACATGGTTATATTGAACGCAAATTGAATATACAAATGGCAAAGTATAAAATAAATATGTATATTTGAAATATAATTGTATGAGTATAACCCTGAATAATCTTAGTCTATAAGCAATAATGGTTTCATTTATATTCGCTGACAATAATAATATTCATTATATATAATAAAAAAACCCGATATACACTTCCGATAATGTGTAAATTAGTACATCACTAGTATTAAGAAACATCTACATCATTAGCGCAAAGATTACATAATAAAACGAATCCACTTCATTCCTCGGGCCCCAGGCGGGGGATATTATAGAGAGCTCCACCCCGACCTGTTGCGTCTACTTTCGTATTTAAAGCCTCCTGACGAACGATAAGTCCGAAATAATTATTGGAAAAATGAGCAAAACATTTTCTCTTATAATACCTCTTGCCTGTTCAATTCCGAGTATCAGACAACACCCACATATTTCGAGAACGCCCTTTAATAAAGCTAGAATATTTTCGCTAGGGATGGAACCTCTTCAAATATATTTATTTATTATAATTTATAACCATATACATATATATGTCATTTAATATGTATTATGTTTATACATCTTTAATAATTGCTTTACCGTTTTTCACCTTCTCTTTTTCTACGGTTAAATGTTTTGATAAAAAGAATTATTGACAATAACATTAGTGCATCTGTAACCAAAACGAAAAAGTATTCGCTTCAGTAATTAACCAATTAACAGTGGAACTTATTTTTAAAATACCGCTAAGTGTAAAATTGTATGCAGACAGTGATAAGTACATTTAATATCTGTGTTCTAGTAAAGAATCGCGATATACATTTTACGACATATGTAGAATTTCCACACGTGTCAATAGTATATTATTAGAACTAATGAGAATCGAACCCTTACACTGCAGAATAGATATTACGTCACTGTAGTAAATAACGATACGTGTAGAGAATTCATTTTTCTATTAATAGATACTAAATTTTAATTTAAGTGCGTATTAAAAATCTCAATTTTTTTAAAAAAAAATTAAATGCAAATGCCAGTAAATCCCTCCTGTTGGGCGGGCGTTTACGGCCTCTCCGCCCTATCATATTTAAAATGAGGTACAGGGGGAGACTCGCGGCAGTTTATGCGACTGACGCAACCTGTCAGCATCGTAGAGTTAAGTCGGGAACAATTCGACACCATTGCACATCGCTCCACGTGTTAGACAAAGAAGTAGCATTGGGTAAATGTTTCGTAATAAAATCAATACTTGTTAAAACGTCTATTAAATAATTTTTCTTTTATTTAATAGTGTGTTTTTTGTTAATCGTAGAGGTTTATACGGAGCTGTACTAAGCTGAAGTGAAAATTGGCAACGAGTGCGACGAAAGGAAACTGAAACCCGAATCTACTCGTCTTTTGTTTTCAATTAAGAAGTATGTAGAATTTGTAGTACTCAATGTTTGTTATTTATTTACCACGCTATTGTTAATAACAATTTAATGACCAAAATCTGTTAAGAATATATAAAGTTTATTTATTTTTTGTTTGTAAAAACAATTAATAATATGTAATTTTTACTAGAAATTATAGAAGCTTAACTTTGTTTTCTTTTATCGTCTTTTGTAGAAATGAGGTGGTCGTATATTTTTTTTATTATGAGAAAAGTTTCCTTATAACGCTACTTTCAACATAGGACATTCATAGGCAATTTGTGGCATTTTCAATAAAAAACTATTCCCATTATTATAATTTAAAGTGTATATAATGTTACTCAATATTGTTTGTAGAGTAGGAGAGACGAGTTGACGTTTATAAATATGCCCGGTAACGAAAACACTTCGGGGGGCTCCTCGGGTGACTCGGGAGCCGCGCAGGGGTCACCGGCAAATGTCACAGGTAACAGCGCTTGGCACTTGCGTCAACAAAAAACGGCTGTCGAGACCACGTATCACGTGGAGGTCGTGGGATCTCAAACGATAGTGAAAATCAGAAGAAAGTACAGCGTAACCGCTACATGGGCTCCAAAGTAATTTAATACAAAATTTAGAGGCGCCGAATGGTAAAATGTATTAAGGATTATAATGGCAAAAAAATCATCATTTAAAATCATAACGAATACTTTGCTCATTTACAGTATTTATTACTTATTGGAAAAGAAAAACGATATTGAAAAATATTTTTTATTGTCTAATAATCATAACAAAAATAATAGTAATAACAAATATCAATGAATGTTTAATAAACGCAACTCTTTACTATTCGTGCGCGCTCTAAAAAAAATAATTGCTTTGATTTTTGTCAATGTTCATAAATGTGTATATCACTATTGGTATACGATTACTTTAACAATTAGTGTAACATTTGTTCTTTGTGTGAAAATCTTGTTTACATTTTAAAATTTATTTACGAATCTATATCGCACAAAATCGAAAGTTACGAGATTATTTTTAATTCACGCAAGTTGTAATTGAGTTGATGGATGTATCGCAGCCGATATCGTTCATACCAAAACGTCGCAGGATATGAGAAAAGTTATTAAATTATTTTTTTTATACGATATAGCACCGTAAATATTTTTCAGAATGTCGCTTTATGTTTAACTGCCTCAGTGGTGCAGCAGAAAAGCCGATTACCTATTATCGAGGTCACGGGTTCAATTCCTGAACATTAGCAGTCGTTTTGGATGGATGTTGGATTTTTTCGAGCTCGGCTACCTATTGCTCTTAATATTAATCTACCACCATAACAACAAACTCTGTTCCTGCAGTCAAACAGATGAGAATTAACACTACATTTACCGTTTCCGTCATATCGACGGATCAACCCTAGATAAAAAAATTTGTATGTTAATATGCGTTTGATTTTTAATTTTTTTTATACTGCCTCTGGCACCATTGTTCTATACATTTTATTGTAAAATAGTAAAATAAGAACACAAAAATGAACTAAATTATTTCAGTCTTTAAAAGACATTTAAAATGTGTCGGTAAATCTAGTGTTAAAGGTCTCCGGGCGTGTACGCTTTATCTATTATAATAATACTTTGCTTAAAAAAAAAAAAACTTTGGTTCTGCAGTTTCTAGCCATAGATAAGTTAAAATAAAAACTAGGTTATTGGTAGGGGTCTTCGTTGTATCATCTGTGGAGATCGCCAGGATTATCGGCCGCCATTTTGTTATAGGAGCGCGGACATAGTAATTAATTGACGCATAGTGGAGTATGCAATCATTATTAAATATATGCTCTATTTTCATAAAAAAGATCTCTAATTATTTTTATTACAATGATTGAATGTATTGATTTTAAAATTTCCAAATTTAAGACATAACATCTCTTGGTAGTGTAGTGGAGAAATGCGTTGATATTGTATTATAGTCATAATATTTGCGATTAAAAATGCGGAAATCAGCAGATCAATTTTTTGTTTTATTTTATTAAAAAAAAATCCAAAGTTCTTTTAATTTTTCTTTCAAATGTAATAAACTAAGTAAAAAATAGGAAGTATTTAATTTGTTCTCGCGCACCCTTTGCGAAGTTAGTACTTAGTTTCTTCAAACTTCTTATTTCCTTCACTTTCGGTGTTTAAATCACAGACTCACAACAAAGAAGACCTATTCGAACGCCTCATTGAATACTCCATAGTCAAGACTTTCAATACAAAGTACAAACTAGTACTAAGTCCCAACGGTATTGGAAAACTTGTGTGTAAAACTAAGAAAAGTTGTGACAGGTGCGGTATTATGTCCAAGACAATTAATGTAGTGATAGGTTATCTTGTTTATAAAGTACGTTATTGGGAATTAACCTTTTTGTGAATAACGTTTTTTTATCGTTTATAATAATTTATCTTAAGTTACTGCAATGCGGCTATTTGGGATTTATGGAATATGTTGAAGATTTATAATTTTTATGTACGCTTCAATGCAGTATATTGTACATATATCTCTGGAAACATTCATTACAATCGATGTAATGACAAATGTAAATAATATTTGAAAATATTTAAGTTTGTCTATCTTTATGATTCCGCAATACATAAACAGTATTGGATGTATTATTATTAATTTTAAAATAATAAATAATAGCTGACTAACCCTTGTTAATATTTAATATTTTATATGGGAAATATGTTTCATTCTTTCGGGATAATAGGTTAATTTTTTTTATTTTCTTATTTTTAATTCGTAAAAGTGAAGTGGTGGAGTATAAACTCCTTTCTGATTTGTTCATAAGTTTTATTAGATTTCAGGTAATAAAATAGAGACCGCATTGTCTACGTTATGCTTGCTATGTATTGCCATTGTGAGATATAAAATATGCATACGTAAATAAGTCTAAAAAGTGTCGTTTTTTTAATTAAACTCTAACAATTTTTGATGTAGATATATAAAGTATATCAATAGATTCTTTTAGTATGTACATAAAGTAAAGATTGCTTCTAGTGATTAATTAAGTGAAATTGTTAGGTTAGGTTTTTTTATGAAAATTTCTTTCGTAATCATATTTAAGCGGTTTTATTGTAAATACAACCATGAAAATATATATATATATATAGACACTGTTTTTATCGTTAAAAAAAAAACATATCAAAAATAAAAAATAAGTAAATTTATTATTAAGTTTATAACAGTTAAAAGTAACCGATCTTTAATATTTCATATTAGATGAACGTTTCACCCTTGTTAGTTTACCATGCTTAAATTTATCTTGTATGTAATAGATGGCGTTACTAGTCTCAAAAGTGTCCTGTTCTTTCATTACCTTTTTAGTTATCAGCCTCGGTATTGAATTTTATCAGTTACATTAATGTATATATACATATACGTATAAAATATAATGAAATATATAATTATTTAATTATTAGGCGTAATAGTTATGAAAAATATTTCTAATAAATTCTGGGATGTGTCTCTAAATTTATTTTTTTCTATAACAGAAGAACTTTACGTGAGTGTAATATACTAATGGAAATTTTTTAAATATCTAATGAGATTTTTTTAAAGAAACGTCTAAAAATGAATTTAAAGAGATAGTAGTTCTGTACATAATGTTAATTATAATAAGTACTATTAATTAATAACGCCGGACAATGCTTTTCTTTTGTA
>DWQX01000970.1:0-33016 GCA_018245475.1 Pharmacophagus antenor
ATATTTAGAGCACAAAGAGACAGAAGGAGTTTTGAAAAACATGGAGTGGCCCCCTCAGAGTCCGGATCTCAATCCGATAGAGCTTCTGTGAGAGGAGATGGACAGAAACGTCCGTAGTCATTGTCCGACGTCAAAAGAAGACCTCTGGAGGAGTTTACAAGAGACTTGGAACAATGTTTCACAAGAAACTATCAATGAACTAATAGCCCGGTTACCAAGATTCGTCAAAAAAGGTTTAAAAAGTAAGGAAAGATTTTTCGACGAAAAGTTAGTTTAAATAATAATTTTTTTTTTAATAATAATAATGGCAATTATTATAGTTTTTAAATTATTTTATGTTACATAACAAGTTCCCTATTTATTAAGGTAAATAAATAATTTGTAGAGCACTAAGTTTTGGAGTTTTATTCAATATTGTATTTTTTTCAAGGTGGTTACAAACTTTTGGCCGGCAGTGTATAAAGATGATTAGACGGATCGCCAAAAAATATAAATAAATTTACAAAAATTTTAATAAGAATTGATCGCTGAACATAACCGCAAAGGGAATTTCGTGTAATCATCAAGAATAAAAGACATTTAACGACTCCGGTATCATTATGTTTTTATGGCGGTTCCCGACGCCCCGCGACATTTATATGTAATTGTTGGTTCCAGTAGATGCTTTTCACGCCGCGAGCACCTGCCTCTCGAATACGTTTCAAAATAAAACACATACAAACATTGAAAACTGTATCATTATGTGTGATTAAAATACATTTTATCGTGTACTTTAATTTACGTTTAAAATGGCGTCATTCAATACGTCTTTTGGTTAAAGCGTAGACGTCGTGTATCATTCTTTCTACGTTTATTATTTCACTTATGGTTTTAGATCTAAAATTGTAAAGTAATCATGTTTGGCATATACTTGAGTTTTATTGATTATTTATTAATACATTATTGTATGCTGAGATGAATGAATAATTTTTACTTATGTTTATAATATTACTGAAGTGATACTTTTCTGCGATTATTTATTTATAATTAAGTATTTTGTTTATCTGTAAAAGTTGTTCACAAATATTTTCTCTATTACATTGCATATAGAATAAATTAATTTCAAGTGTTTCTCAATGTTTTCATATTTTCAATATCAAAAATAGTAACCGCAATCAGTAAATTTATTTATAGTGCAGCCGAATACCTAATTTTTATTTGTCAGTTTCCATAAAGCGATAATATAGCTACTTATAAGTGCTGGTTTAGATTTAGATATGATTTCGTTGAACAGTGAAAAATAAATGTTATACCGGTTGCAGTCGGCACGGTCAGAAGGTGAATCTTCGGGAGAGCAGTCGTGTGAGAGCTCTGACGAGGGAGTGGGGCGGGACGCGCCGGCTCATCAGCCTCACCCGCCGCATCAGCCCCACCAGCCCCACCAGCTGCAGCACCAGCCCCACCAGTCCATGGCACACCAACACCAGCACAACATGAACCACCACGCTATCAATCATCAGCCGATCAATAATCAGATCATGCCGCATCAGAGAAATTCGCCACGACCGCTAGAAAGAGAACTAAAGGTAATAGGAAGTTATGATGTACACAATTATGATGAATTGTACTAGTCTAAGAGAAGCCTAGACCTTTTCATTCATCTCTCATTCGCTAGTCGCGAGTATTCTTTGAGATTCACACTATACCATTTATGACCCCATGTCAATAAACGTCACATAAAATTGAAGATGTGAAAGAGGTTTTTTATTTTATTTACCAGTAATTATTCAGGACTCTTCTTCTCTGAAAAAACTTCTCTGAAATTTAATTTATGTATATATATAAAATAATATAAACGTGTCTGTTTTAACTGGATGTAAATGTAAAGACTTGTAAAATATTTTCGGTTTCTTTGCTCCGGTACTTATTAGATGAAGAGCTCTGTAGATCAGAAAGTTAATCGACATCTTTTTAGTGGGAGAATTGAGCGCTTCGATGTGTGGTTTTTTATACGGTAATGTGATACGGCTAAATTTACCCGGGTGGTTAAAAAAAGGTGTTAATGGAGAAGCCTGTATGTAACAATGAGGCGACAGTTTGGATGTTCTACAAGACCGTAGTGCGCCTTTTGAGACAGATAATGTAAAGTCTTATTAATCTAGTAATTACATAACATATTAGACGGTTACTTATCATGAAGCCATTTTTTTGGGTGAGAATAAAATCATATAATTATTTTATCATTTACCACTGTTCCTTTAATTCGTAGGTCCGCGACGACTTCGAGTCACTGAAGACCTCGCTCCACCCGCACCTCTCGTCGCTAGCGTCGTTAGCGCAAGGGGCCCCCCTCTCCGCCCCAAGCAGCGTGTTTGCATTGGCGGGCTCTGGGCCGGCGGGGGGCTTTCCGTACGCGCCTCCTGCTTTCTTAGCTCCTGCGCCACCTCCACCAGCTCAACCCGCTGGGTCCGCCTCTTCGTCTTCGTCCGAAGGTAGCGCAGCTGGCTGGAGTTTCGAAGAACAGTACAAGCAGGTCCGTCAGGTAAGTCCCTTTTAATGAACCTGCGCTATATTTTTCAATTTAATTCAAATTTAAAGTGTACTTATTGAATTAGGCTTTCTCAAGCAATTTAGAATGGTTAAATTATTCTTACGCTTATTTGAAGATGGGGCTACTTCTAAAAAATACCAGGCAATAAACTAAGAAGGATTTCTTTAGTTTTTTTTTTCGAAATACATTTTACCTTTTGTGCAAATAAAACAAATCTTGTCTGATCTCATAGAAGTTGTCTGAACATGGCTATAAGACATTAAGTTACGCTTAGTACATTTTATTGGGTTGGCCCGTTGTTGTAATGGTAATAATCCTGCCTCTTACACCAGGTTCGCTGGTTCGATTCTCGCTCAGTATAAACATTTATGTGGTGAACATTTCTGTTAGTTCAGTTTCTGATTGTTAATATATATAAGTATTTATTTAAAAATAATTATAACTGCCAACTAAAGCTACAAGTGGTGCTTAGCTAGCTATACTGGGATCTGATTACTATATGCTATAAAAAAATTAATGAAACGATTGAAAATAATGTCATTATTAAAAAAGAACGCGTTGTGAATATAACGTCTATTTACTAAATCAAGCAATTTGTGAAGCACCGTAAATATTTACTACACAACAGCATGATTACTAATACTTCCATAATATCGTAAGCAACCCTATATATTATATGTCCCCTCGTAAGTTATTCAAATCCACTTTTACATGGCGACAAAGTGTATCCAATAAACATAGCTCCCTATATTCGCTTATTTTGTATATCGTAACCCGTTTTCGCTTTGTTCCATATTCCATTGGTCTGGGGAACGGATTTCGCACGGCGAGGGGTCTTACCGACCCGTGTGGGCATTGAATAGGAAAAAATATTACAGCTAGTGTTCCGTTTCTAGTGAGGGTTGGATAGGAGGCAAGATGGCTTTAAACGTTATGTGACTTTTTGTACGTTATTTTTTAACGCTTATTAAATTTACAGGATACAGGTGTCAGCATATTAAAATTATTAACATAACAATCTATTTAGTTTTAATTTCTAGCAGAATATTAAAAAAAAATATAAATATAAATAATCTTGGGAAACTCAACGTTGAATAAGGTTTTTTTTTTAAAAATTCCTTATGTTATTACCGTTTCGAAAAGTTGTGTCTGCTTGTATGTTGCCACATATCTTTAAATTACTAGGTGAATTTTTACATATCTAATGTAGAGATAATAAACCCTTTGTTTTAAACTATTTTTTTATATGCCGCTTTTTGCTCAGGATTCTTTTAAATATGATCTAAAAATAAATTTTACATTATACCTAATAACCATAACATTATTCACTTCACGATCTTGAGGCAAGTTAATAAACCGTTAACTCATTCCTCAAAAGAGTGAAAACAACAAATCGATGCCTATGATCACGCTTCCTTTGCCTTTATCACTTAGCGTTGAAATAAACACGGTTGTGTGAAAACTCTTTACGCTCCAACGACTTAAGGCATACTGTAGATGTACTATTTCGTTACTAATTATTTAGTAACATTTAGTATATATTTTTATTATTATCTTGCGTTTTTTTTTAATCAAAGTAATTTTCTTAAAAATACGTCACTGAATCATTAAAATATTAATATAAAGAAATGTCCGAACTGGTTCTCAAATTTACCGAAAATACGCTTTTGTGAATGTTTTAAAAAATAAAGTATTATTTTAAACTGCAAAAAAGACTTCCAGTTTTAAATTATTTTTTTAATATATTAACATTAACATATTTTTGTAATAAATATAGAATTATATAGAATATAAAATAAGATATCATTTAGAATAGATAATCAGAAAAATTAATATACAATAACTGATAGTTTTAAAGTAAATGTACATACCTATGTCCAAGTCCTACTTATTATGTATTTGTTAAATCGATTATTTATAGTAAAACAATTTTTTTAAATACAGAAACTAGGAAAAAAACGGATAATCTCCAAATTGCTGAAAGAATTTTTATTTGTTTTTCTCTTAACGTAGCTAGTTGCTCCTTCATTTAATGATAAGTGATAGGTTCTGCCTTGAATTCTAAAGGGAATTCACGTTAAATCAACCACGATTATTGTTTACGCTTAGAGGTGATTTATGACAATTGTTAAATAGCATACACGTTCTTATAATGATAAAATCACATGCTTAAACCATTTCACCGTTTGCGCTTTTTTATGTAACATTTAATTTAAATTTCAGCGTAATAACTCGGACAGGTAATGTATTGACTATAAAGATTGACAGATGTCTGTGTAATTAACCAGCGATTTTAATTTTTGGAAGGCAAAAACTGTTTAAATGCCTATTTATTTGCAAGCTCCTATTGTGATACAGAATAGCATTTTGCAAATATGGTTAATATGTCGGGTTCAAAGCGATGTTTGTTCGTGTTAAACGGCGTCTCACAATCGGCTCCTTTCACCGGCGCCATACGGCGTGGGTCACGAGCGCATTGTGGCTAACGCGTCGCGGGTTCGGCACGCGTGAGCGCCCGAATGACGGACTCGTGTCCCGTGCGACAATGACGACGCGCCGCCCGAGAACTATTTCATTATGGTGCGAATCGAATCATTTCTTTTTTTTTTATTACAACGGAGCAACGATACGAGTAGGAAGGTCACTTGACAAAAGTGATTCGTTTGCCGATAACAATGCTATGCTACATTTAAGTGACCGATTGGGACAATTTCCTTTTAATTAGGTTAGTTTTTTTCATATTTCCTATCGGAAATTTCTTGCTTTGTCGATTGATGTTATTAGGTAGTGCTTTTGCATATGTAACAAAGTCACTTCATTTACTATTAAGTTGTCACATAGAGTTTCCTTAAGGAATATTAGC
Organism: Pharmacophagus antenor; assembly: GCA_018245475.1. Classification (NCBI taxonomy): domain Eukaryota; kingdom Metazoa; phylum Arthropoda; class Insecta; order Lepidoptera; family Papilionidae; genus Pharmacophagus; species Pharmacophagus antenor. Next base: position 5,394 of record DWQX01000970.1, read on the forward strand.
ATACGCAGCAATACTGCGTATTATACCTAGTATATTGGCACCGACTTTATTTAATTGCGCTATTATAATCCAGCGATTTTCACCGCCGGTTCGTTTCATCGTTTGTAACATTTGCTTGCCGATCCGATACGCTGTTTATTTCCTGATAATACAATAGTTCTTCTATTTCCATACTGTTTAATAGCCTTAATAAAACAGTAGTTATTCTTTTATTGTATATATTTTTCTTACATTAATTTGTGATCTTTTCAATTTAAGTTTTTGTTTTCCACTCTTCCGAAATATTTTACATTTCTTATTTTGGATTTAAATTATGGTTTTGGATCGCCTCTCATCGTGAGATAGTCAGTCGGTTAATTTTTATTTCTTAAAAAGAATGTAGTAGAACTTTTTATTACATTTTTTGCTTTACAAGGAGCAATTCTAAATAATTTGTTGTCGAAGACGTTTATATGACCTGTCACAAACACTGGTTCTACACGCTATGCGTATGCCTATAAATGCGATTCTGAGTCTTACGTTGTTGTATTAAAGTGAAATGTCGGTCGTACGACTGATTTGCAGATATGGTCGTCTAAAACCAGCAGACTTTAATTTCCGTCAGCCCCAAATCATCGTAGCGAATTATTGTTGTCCTGTCCTTTTATTAACTGTCATTACAGTGTTGTTAGATTGTCAGATAGCGGACATAAGTTGCAGTAATTTTAATATCTTTATAAAAGAGTCCTTAAAGGGTGCTACATCGTGCTCTTTGTCCGTAGAATAGATGTTAAATAGTATAATGAAGAAATTATTGGTAAAATGAATTGAAGTAATTTTTTAAAGTTTAAATCTCTGATTTAGTTTTTTTTTATTGTGAAAGTTAAATTTGTTATATCTTATATAATTACTATTTTATTAAAAATTTTATTATAAATTTGGTAATACAACCACCATTATATAGGTAGTTTAATTAAAAATGTATGACGACCTTTAAAATTGATGACTCATTGTTTCTACAATAACTATGTTTAAACAAGAGAATTTTTTGTATGTATAATAATAATAAACAGTCCTGATCGATAACCTTGCTCTGTGCTGTAATCAGGTAAAGAGTAGTTGTGATTCAATTCCGTCACGTAACGCATATAGGGTGCGCGGGCGCACGTCGCTGGCCCGTTTGTCACTCGCGCCACTCTCTATGGGGCGGCCGTGTCGCTTGCCGCACGCTCGATGTATGCGATTTGTCTATCCTATAAGTAATTGGGACATTGCATTTTATAATTTGCGTCACTCGTGAGGTACACGAATGGTGACCCGTATCGTGACCGTAGGTCGAATTCGATGTTATAACATGGCGTCGTAAATTATCCGTTTGTCTACGTGCGAGTATTTTATTGCAAATTTAGATTTACACACGAAACTCAATTGTTGACTGTTATATAACCTTTTTCGTGCATTCATTTACGTACGTGGCTAAAAACATTTGTCAATAGCAGTCATTAAATAGAGCTTTCAAACGTGTTAGATTGTTTTTGGTTCATTATAATTCGATTACTATTAATATATAATTAAGAATAATGTATTGATTTTTTGGTTGATTGTTGTCCCAAATCAAGTTGTTTGTTTTTGTTATATAAAGGTCACGTACAGTTAGACTTATTCTTAGTAAATGAAAAACATCGAAGTAAGTAGAATTGAAAACATTGTTGCTATAAATATCTATGTTAAAACTACTAGAAGTGACAGTTTGTTAACTTGATAGTTAAACTGGAAATCAATTTCGATATGAAAATGATATTTGATAAGTAAAACATACACCGATCACATGGTGTACTTGTGTGGACAACTGTAGCGCTACTACAAAAGCAGTGCGGGGGACCTCTATCTCCGCTTTAAACAATAAGATGCTCGTAAAACAGGTGACAAAACATTACCACACCCGGGGCCCGTAATCTTGACACAAGCTCTTTTTAAATGCCACAAATGCACGTGACCTATTAGATTCGCCTTCAGGGCTTTTAAAGTGGCAGTAGGTTATGGGTGCGTTCGGTAAAAAACAAATGTTTTTTTTCTCTCTCTCTCTCCCTCTAACTGGCAACCCAAACGATTAGCCAAGTGAGCCATCGAACTGGCATTCGAGTGTTTCGAATATTTATTTCGTCTAGACGCGTTATCGTCGGACGCTTTCGATTGGTTTATCGTGGGGTGGAATGTTTTATACACTTGAGCCTTGGATTAGTGCGATATCTGACGAATGCTACTTCAGGAATTTAACTGATTATGCGGTAGTTTGATGATACGACACGTGTATGATAACTCTTATCTCTCGTGTTTTGGATCTTAGATTATTTTCATTATCGTTTCGTATTAGATACATTTCATTACATTTAACTGCGTCTGCTTACGAATAAAAATTTATTATTTTGCTTCTGATTTAATACATTTTTTTTTTTTAAACTCAAATTTTTCTCAATTCTGAAATCGATGTGAAACTTATTTATTGACATTAATTATAAATGAGTGCGGATTAATACAATTCTGACTTTCTGTTTGTTTGTTTGTGCCAATTTAATAAAAAAAACTGTGTCGTTTTGATGAACATTTACAGCAATAATTAGTTTATTATATATAAAAAATGTCAATGTTACAAATTCATTTGAACAGGCAGCGACTGTAGTATGCCAATATTTCGTTATTGCGTCCTTACACGGCAACTCTGAAGACGGTGAACGCAATTTTTTGCGTAGTGAAAATCTTTACTAGCTACTAGCACTTATTTATTGTTTTTTAGGCTTTTACATAAGTGGCGTAAAATTTTTATATTTCTCTTTAGAATTGTAATGTTTCCAATTAGTTGCTGTGACGAATTGTAACAAGTAACTTAATACAATTAAGTCGCTAGTTAAGTACTTATATGCGCATATAAGAAAAATAAAAGCGCATTAAACGTAACGCCAATGTCGGCGCAAAGCCTTTTGAGATAAGGATGTAAATGGCGTGAACAAATCTGTAATGGTCTAATCGATTGCACACGTAATTCGTGAATGTACACGCATTAAACAATAATGTACCGAACAAACAAATTAGTAAAACATTAAAAAGCCTTTGAAATTCCCAATTCTAATTAAGGTGTAGCTTCAATAGGATTGGGTATTTCAAATTGAAGGAACATGGAACCCTTTCTTATATGAACATCGGCAAGCACATTTATCAGTATTGTCGTAATTAAATGCAATGTTACTTAGACGCTTTATCAACGACTAAATTATTCTGTAAACACTAAATGTATAAAAATATGGAAGTTGTAAGTTTTATGCGCGGAACCCTAATTATCATAAATAAATAAAATATATATATTTATACGTTTTCAGCTCTCTGCCAGTAAAAGTCCTATACGTTAGAAAAAAGCTCAGACGTTTTGGATATAACTAAAAAAATTATAATTAAAAACTTATTTCAAATCGTTTCTTTAGTATAAAAGACTAGAAATTGTTTCATTACTTGGTAATATGTAATCAACAAATGTAGCTGTACAAAGTCGTTTGTTATTTTACTGTTACAAATAGACATTCAAATTTTGTTTACATATTTGTGTACTAGTCTGTAGTTCTGTCTGCATATCATACACGTGAGAGAAGGAAGTATTCTGGGCCAGCAGGCTTCACTATTTATATTCTCATTTTAGAATATGAATGTGAGCTTGTCTGTTAGCCCATTGCCAAAAAAACGTTTTTTTTTAATGTATTTATGGTAAAATTATTGTGTTAACTTGCTTTTTATTGGTTATCGTTTCGCGGTGGCACTCGCAGCATGCGATATCGCAAGTGCTCTGACGCACCCCAGCTGACCGGTTATTTCTGGCAGACAGTGCACGGGGGTCGTTATTTCTACGCAACTTATGCGCGATACGAAAATGACAACATTCAAGCGTTATCTGCATCGTATGCTTATTGTATGTAATTTATTTTTAATAACCACAATAATTAACGTTGTTAGGATAAGATATCTTTGTTTTTTTTACTGGTGTTAGATTGTTTTTATTCTATAACGTCGTATTATCGAACTGCTTCGTATATGTTCCGAATGTAATCAGACAATATTAGTATGAAAACATATGAATTTAATTCTAAACGTTATTCTGATCCTTGGAACCTTAATAAACATTTACATTATATTACCTATTTCTTAAAAAGTTTCTGCTACTGAAAGTTGTTGTATTGAGTAAACATATTTAGTTTATGCACATTATATACATATTTTCTGTTTTAGGGGCTTACTGTAACAAAAAGTCGACTAATCTTTATCACATATGGACCACGAGATTTTGTGTATTATACAGAATTGGTGCTCAAAAATAGAAGTAGTTCTATTGTACCTATTTATAATGAATAGATAAGCTTTTATGCCTAAGTAAGAAACCACAGATTAAATATGCAAAACTGACTAGCGGCAGCAATTATTCCGGCAGTGATAGAACATCCCATATCACGATAAATTGGCGCCATCTAGTATTTGTCGAGTGTAATAAATATGCACAAATAACTTTATTAGGCACTTAACACTTCGTCGGAGGTTCATAACGCACACGCCTCGCTAAATAATATACTTTCTTTTAAAACAGTGAAGTTTGCATACCTCAGTTCAATGTATTTTGCAACAAACTGCTTATAAAGATATTATAGTGCTTACATTATATTCTAGCAGCTTAGCCTACTTTTATGTCTATTATTTTCACTTATATAGTACAATATTGATAAGGGATCACGATAGATTAATCAGTATTAGGTTACATGTGTTGTGATATAAATTATTTATTTTCATTTTTGCATGAAAAATTGAAAATCAATAAGTTATATCTTTAAATATGCGTATATAGTTGTTATTGTTGTATAGAAAACAAGACGAGAAGATTATAGATACGTTTATTAAGTTTTATTGTTGCACTAAATTAGGTTATTATATTACTAGAACGTTATTATTATTTGATAGTGAAGCAAAACTAGAAATTATTGATGTAATAACTAGTCTCTCGATGTAATAGATGGAGTGCAACATACATATATAGTCGCTTAGACAAATCAAAATTATTCTTAATACTAAGGCTATAATTTTGCTAATAAACTAAAACCGCACAAATACTTTTTATTGAATGTGTATAATTTTCGTAACAGTTTTAGATGAAATTATTTCAGCGACGTCTTTTTAATGTCGGATAAATTCAGTTTCATTTTAAATAATATCGATTTGACTTAGTTTTTATTCACAACTCCTTTACTGATAACATATTTAATGCACTTGTATTAACATTAACAGAGTATTTATAACTTTTTACAACTTTACAACTTAACTCCTATTACCTATTCTTTTTCGATTTGACTTTTAAACCTTGATAGTCAATAATCGGTGTGAGAAGTATATATGGGTTTGATTTTTTATTATTTAATAAAACAGTTAATGGAGTTGTTTAAAGTAACGCTTGGATCAATGGATTATATTTTTTACTACTATTGTCTGGATAAATCATAAAGTAAAGTTTTGGTATTATTTCAAAATGGCCATTCTAATTCGATATGTACGCCATATGTATCGACTCAACGCGCATTATCGTGTCGGGTGGCCCGTCCAGCCGTCACTCCTGCGACGCGCTGTGCAACTCTATTTATATAACTCGGATTGCATTCCGGATCTACTAATTTAATCGATATGAATATTATAAGCCATTTATATTTTTAATCGGTAAGGTCAATTTTGTCAGCTCAGAGAATGTTTGATGGAAGAAATGTATTTTATTTAGTATTAAAGTTAAAGTAAGTGATTATTTTAACACGCTAGATTAAAAAGCTAGAATAAATCCTTATAACAAATTCATACATTATCAAAAATTTCTAATAGAATAATAATAAATAATGGAAAATTATAATTATTCGATGTTAAGATATTAATACGTTAATAAATTAATAGTAATTTTTTTTTATTTAACTGTAATTAACGAAAATTAATTTTAAAGAAATATTAAATGTTTTCGACCAAAGATTAATTAATTAACAACTGACAGGAAGTAATTATGACAGATTATAAAATTACATACGTATTAAATTCTAAGATTATTTTTTATCTGTGTATTTATACAACAAGAAGTAAAACAAAAGTCATCGGAAATCTGGATTTAATTAAAATAATATGCTATTTATAATATTTGTTATTTTGCATTAGCAATTCCGAAAATTTATTATGATATCTAGTTTCATATAACTTGACGGGGTGGGCCCAGCGAGAAGTTAGCTGTCAGAGCCTCACTGAGCCCTCAGAGGGAGGGAGAGGCCGCCTGAAATAGCCGGCGCACGGGACAAACGGACCATCTGCTCGCCTATAAATAGCACCCTCAATGTAGTATCAAGGACGTCATTGTTTATGACAATGTTCGATCTCGGAGTTGAATCTGGTTGTCACAGGTTATATTGCACAATTAAACATTTTTTATTGCCATGTTTTATGAGCACATTTTCATATGACGTTAAGTGATAACGCAATTGGTGTTGATATAATGCTCTAGCTCTCGCATGTTTGATTAACGCAATATTGCAACGCTGTTATGGTGGCAGATAACTGTTTGAGGTAAGTAGGTAGTCAAGTGGGCTATAAGAAAATCTACCACTATTCTAATGCAGCCGTGCGTGTGCTTTAGAACTGCTAGTATTTTAAAATTAATTCGGTTTAGCTCAGATGAATTTGAAAACAAATTTTAAATCTAAGAGTAATAAGTATTTATTGTAATAATGTCTGAACTTATATTTAACATAAAATGCTTATAAATTTCGCTTTAAAATCCAGCATTACTTTGTGTTATTGTAAAAGTAAAAATGTTGTGAGGGAATTACAGACAAACAAAACATAGATTATATGATTGACGGGAATATTCTCGAAACATTTATAATAACGCACGTATATGAGATCGTCTTAATATTTAAATAACAACTTCCTTTACTTGAAACCCCTAAATTGGAGCCAACATTTGGTTTGGCAGTTTTTGTCCCGAACATTCCAATAAAATGTTTATCACCGAGACGCCCGTTGCACATGTGGTGCCAGCCTCTTCAGTGGAGATTATTCTGAAATTTCCAGATTGCCACCCCGGGCAAAAAATAAATAAATCCAGAGCACTGCACAAAAACTTGTCCCGAATACTCGAGATCCCTTGAAAGGACGATTTACAGTTACGAATCCGAAATGCACGGGTACATTTAATTACATAATCACGTATGAAAATTTTTTTCGTATCGAACTGACGAATCTAAATAGCTTATGTTATTCCTTTGAATGAGCTTACGCAAAGTTTTAATAGTTATATATACTATATGTACAATTACTCAGTATTTGCCAAAGAACTTTATTGTCATTAAATTTATGTCTATCCTGAAAAGTCAGCCAAGTCAGTTTCATTACATAAAATATTTTGAATTCATGCATACGTACTTACACAGCAACTGTTTATCTGCAGCATTTATTATTTATATTATGCACTAATATTTCCTTTCCGTCGTAAGCACTGTTTACTATTTATAATTATGCATGTGTTGCGTGCTTGTGTGGGTGCGCAAACGCCTATAGTAGGGGGTGGCGCAGGCGCTGCCGACCCGCGGGTTATCATTTCCTGTTCTCATTTTAAAATTACAACATAATATTTTTTGCTTTTGCCCGGGAAGCTGAAGTTTTATTATGACAATCTGAACATCGCCGCAGTACGGCTGGTAATATAACACCATACTTCTACAAAATATCACCATTATACTGTTCATTTTGTTATTCAAAATTGCGTCATAACCCGCATATTTATATGAACCCGTGTCTTAATTATTAAATTGTAAAGTTATCTTTTTTAATTCGACGATGGATAGTGTTTTTCTGTCTATGAGTATGTTAATTAGGAAATTAATTTTTAATTCATTAAGTTCATTATTACGTCTAGTTCAATAAATTATCTATAAGTTAGAGTAAATAGTATCTTAGAACTTTAACATTTATTTTAATATTTTTTTGTATTTAGTCATCTTGGACGTCATTGTTTCACAGGTTTTCACTTGATAGGCCAAGAACTTACAATGATTTATTGCTAATTTATGAACTTCATCTAGTATAATTACTAAAGTAACTGTTATAACCACTATTAAGTCTTTAATTATGTTACATTTTATAGTTTTCCGCAACATTATAAAGGCACCAACAACACGAGTGAAGTAAATGTGACACGTTTCAATGTTTCGCATTCAGCGCGACGTTATTGCTTCACAAATTGAGTTATTGTTTTTATTTAATCGTCGCGTATAACGCCCGCATGGCATAGCGTCGCGCTCGATAAAACTTCGAACAACGATTAAAATTTTTATATGCGTAATTGTTTATTGGGGCGGGCACGGTGGCCCGTGAACTGCTTTGTCGGCTCACAACCGGGTTTATAGCTCGCGATTCGATCCACACTCGCCTATGTGTACTTCGTTCAAACGATGTACAAAAATAAACATAAATATTTATTAAACACAAGAAAATCACACAAAATGACCTTGTTAATGGTACTTATGAGACTTATAGTATAAACATAATACCTTACCTTAACGACTATATACGTCTGTACGTGTAATGTAACTTTTATGTGTGGAAGTCAAAATATATCAGTGCGTAATCAAGATTTGGAAATCACAAGTTTACATAAACCATTTTATGGATTTGACAAAATTTATTTAATTTTTTATTTATTTTAATGGTTTATTAACAATGTACTGTGTATAATTTTTATAAACAATAACCAGCTAATGCGTCGAGATTATTAAATTTTTTTATTATTTTTACACCTTAATTACAAGTATTTAAATTATAAAAAATTGTTGCCGTGTAATATGCTTTAAATAACTTATTAATATTATAAATACTTTTGAAAATGTTTCTTTTTCATGGATCGTAGTATTTTATCAATGACGGATATAGTCGTCAAAAACATTACAAGTAAATAGTTCTCACAACTACACTCTTAATAAATACACTCATTAACCACATATCTACATGTCTTTAGAGTCGGTTTTTTTAAAAATGTTTATGAAATTTGCGGAGTACTTATGCTTACGCCATTGGCATTATTTCTTTATTCCAGGAGTTGTTATTTATCGTCGTGTATATACGTCGCACCTAACTAGTAAAATATACACGTGCAATAGTTAAATGGTGTATTATATCATTGCTAATAAGGCAACGAAGGAAATCAAATTGGTGTGAAGCAATTTAACTCAGACTCGAAAAGAAACTATGGAAATCTGTCGGTAAATCTAGTGTTAAAAATATCTGTGTTAGCGAAAAAATTTCTTTAATTTAATGAAATCATATTATATATAATAATAAAATGATTTTTTCCGTGGCGCAATTGATTACCGCTTGCTTTGTTATTCGTTGTTATTAATTGTCGATCTGGTCTGATGGTACCGTTTCTCGAATCCGCCAAGCTAGCTACCACCCTCAATTTTATTTTGCCGTCATAACATCGTTAGTGTGTTCCGTCAGTCATATGTGGCGAGATTCTGACAAGCCACTTCACCATCTAAAGCCTCATTGTCACTTAACATCGTTGAAATTGATGATAAGTGTTAGACCAATGTTTGTAAAAAAAGCTGTTCAATTTCATTGATGGCAACTCATAGTCAGTAATTAGTTCTATTTATTTACGAGTTTTCGCTAAAAAGCAATTTTTTTTCCTACTTTATTTGTATATTGGAATCAATATGTTGTTGTTAAATTTATTTTTATAAATACGAGAATAGGGCAGCAAATTAAAGCAATATGGCGGAATGTTAATGATCCGAAAGAAGTCTCAATACAGGGAATCGTAACAATCGAAATGTCAAAACATTCCGGGCTCTTTGATCAGAACGTAATTACAAGTGTTCTAGGAAATCACTTAATGAGATGAACCGTAAACAGTAAGTTAGTGTCGATTTCGACTAGAGAGAGTCTAGAGATTCAACTTTGATGTTCCATCATTAAATAATTATCTTTAATCTGTTCATAACTGTATAAAATTGGTTTTGTTGATCATTATTTGAAAATATTATTACATAACTGCCTCGAGTCCTCAAAATTCCTCTATTGTTATACGTTAAGTCATACATCTGGTTACAACAATGAAGTAATAACCCCAGATTTTTACAACAGCATATTGCGATTTTCCGCCCGCAGACATGATATTTTAAATCAACTTCAGTAATTTTACAAAGTTACACAACATTTCAGTTGCATCATATTTACTTTCCCACGTTTAAACTTCAAAATTTCTTTTATATAATTATTTGTGATGTAATTGGTAATTATTATATAATTGTTGTTACGAGGCAATCCTCTATTATTGGTTTTAAATATTTTATTTAAATACTATATATTATCTGTGTTGTCAAAATATTTGCTACCATTATTCAAAAATTTTGCTCGGTTTTATTTATTTTAATGTCTAAATATTTTATAACGTATTTGAAAAGAAACATAATTCATGTTGTATTACTGGCAATAACATGATGATTTTGAATAAATGAAAAATTTATGATAATTTTTATATTATGTAGTGCATTTGTAACGTCAAGCGGGCGTCCGGTGGCGCTTGAAGCGACTTCGAGCGCCGGCTTTCGTCGCTGCGTACGCGCCGGTGTTGTTTAGACAGCGGCGATCACAAAGGCCGGCCTGCAACATTTCCTCTTTACGACCTCCCCAACTGTGGAACACTTTGTATCGTTATCCATTGTTTTATCAATTTCAATAATTTATCTCTTAAGCGAGAACGGAACGCGTCTCTCCGCACATAAAATATCGCGTGATTCTTGATTTTTCCGAGAAGTAAACAATGCGGCTACGATTCCACGCTCTTTCTATTTCCAACTATACGATGTCCGGTTGTTGTGATTTACGCAGTAATTATTTTCTTTTTACCTATCATAAGCGCGGGCATGCTGTAGATATACGCATCGAAGAAGTTGTAAACGCAATGTCTGTTATGAAAGCTTTTGACGTAAGATCCGGATTTAGTCATTATGCGATTGTGTTTACTTTGGTAACATACGCAATTACCATTTTTTAGTCGATATAAGCGAATATTTTGCAGTATATCGTAATAAATATAAATAGTCTAATAGGTGTTATTTTACTGTATGTAATTGTGATTGAATCTTGGTTTCCCGCTTTATTATATGAGATAGTACAATGTACTGTCAATGTTTAAATGTTTGTTAACAGACGAAATTTCCATTTTTTATTTTTAATATTTTTTATTAATCTTTCGTAAATGTAATGGGACTCGTGCTTGTAACTGTTGTTTGAATTTTATTTTATAAATGTCAGAGGACGTGCCACGAAATAGTTTCTAATTGTGAGAAAACATGTTAATGTTTTTTTTTTAATTCAATAATATCAAATGACCAATAACGATATGATAATATTGGTAAGTAAAGGCATTAAAGATGCACTCAATGTTTCCTGTAATCTTTCAAATAATGTATAAATGATACATTGTCGGAAAGGGGGACTAAGGGCGCGCCACCTACGGTTAAGGCGTGGTGTAATGAAAGCCGTCCATTAACTCTTTACTGGCTGTTTATAGGACTTTTAAAGACTGCTTTAATTATTGTGAAACGTATATTGCATCAAATTAATGATTATTAAGGTTCACGTCACTCTTTGCCTCTGTCACTGAGGGCTAGTTTGATTGCGAATTTAATTAGTACACAGCGTATCCATTGTCTAATTTTAGAATCATGGTTTTTTAAAATGACCTCGATTACAATGTACATTTTTCTAAACACACATATTGCAGTATTTTGTTATACCTAAAATTGAATTTTTTTACTTTTTTCCAATTAACAAGTTCAACGCCACGAATTTTACGCGATGAATATTATTCTATAAAAGCTATTTCAGGTATAAATGTACCTTTCTATGTATTTATGTGAATTATACTACAGCTTAACCTTTAAACATTACATTAAAATGTTAACGAACAATTGATATACGTGGAAATTAACCAATATTTTTAATTTATAGCTGTCTCCAAGTGTTTGTCACCGAGGACCCCCGTGGCGTTCAATATGTTAAGCCATATTAATAGTTCAGATTTCGTACATTTCGGATTCGAAGCAACCACATAAAAGAACTAACTTAAATTGTCTCAGTTTTTATTGTATCCATTGCTTTATTAATTGTTAATTAAAAAATAATGATAAATCGCAAAAGTATAATGTGTTAAATTATAAAACTAAATAGTAATTAATTGTATCTCTGTATTCACCATATTATCATGTTTGTATAATTAAAAAAATCAGCTGAATATTGTAATAATTGTATATTTTTTTAATATTCCGTGACAATTTTTTTTCAATAAGAAGCTAAATGTTGTCGTTATTGTATAACCTATTTAATTTGTCTAAAGCTGCAATTATCATATTCTTTTATGTGTTATAAATGCTTCCTGAAGAATTGCATTTTCGCATAAGTGACAGTGTCGCACTGGGTGTGCGATGTTTTTTAAATTTTAAGAAAGTTTTCATCGACTTTAAAATGATTCGATGCTTATTCTTCATATTAATATTTATAGTTCCTTTATTAAACTTTTTAAAAGAAAATTTAAAGCGTAAATAAATGTGCGGGAATATTTATGTGTGCGAAAGGTGAGTGATGATGTAATTATATATAACGAGGGGCTCGATTTGGGGGGTCATTGGAAACTATTGACTATCGGGTGATAATTAAAATAGCACGTCGATAAATCTCCCCGGGCCGTGCGAAACATCGAGTGTTACGCCGGCAATAGCCCCCCGTGTAATTGTGATGAGTTCGAATCGTCCGGCATTGTTGTGGTCGTGCTAATTTTTTTTTAGAATACGTTACGTTTTGCTTTGGGGGGTCGACGCGGGTAGGTGTAATGACGATTTTACATCTTTAATAAATCTCAACATGATCCGTGTTGGAACGTTTTTATGATGTTAATGATCAATAGTTATGTAAAAAAGACTTTAAATGCATTTTTGAACACGAAAACCACTCACCCATTTCTATAATTTGTGTAGTATATTCTGTAATCATTTGTTTTTTTTTCAGCCACAGACTAAAACTTGACACGGGATATTAAGTGAAAGTGGGGCCGTAGATGGTAAACGATTCGCGCATGTGATATCTAGAATATTTTGGCTCTCACATGTATGACTGATAGAACACAGCAATGCTGTTATGGTGGCAGATTAGCAAAGCACGGCAGTGGCTCCACTATTCATGTGGCTCGGGAATTGAACGCGGGAATTTAGAGTTATAAGGCAATCGGTAAGCCACTGCAACACGGAACAAGTCTGTCTTATTATTGCAGTAATAAAGATAAGTTTATAAATCAAAGGCATTTGAACAGCGCTATTTGCTTCGCATATAACCTATAAGAAGAATCAATTAAAACCCAACGTATAAAGACGTCAGTATATGACGTCTCTATGACTTATATGTACATTGCGTTTTCAAAAGTTAAATATTTGATTTATGAATGATTCACGTATGTTTGCAATTATCATGTGGTGCTTATTTTAAATCGTTCTCGTCTCTATTTTATTTGCAAATATACTTTTCGTTGTTTGAATTAAGAAGAGCTGAAAGAGTTTTATATTGAAGAATGCCGTTTTACTGTTTAAGACTTATAAGTAAACATCTTTAAGCGTTTAAAGTTAACAATTGTTAAGAATAAATCCGCGCTTTGCTTATTGATTGTTCTTTCTAACCTCGTAAGTTTGTAATAATGATCAATTGTAGGTTTTCCCCATCTATATATTTGAATAAATGGAAGATATATAGTTTGATAACGCGGAATAAAACATCAAACCGATCATTTAAAATTGGCGCGTATACGTATTTCGGTACGTATAATTTATATTGTAAATTTGTTAAGTTTTCTAATGTGTAAAAAAGTTTACTCTTTTCCACTATTTCTCTTTTAGACAACGTTCTGTTATCATTTAGTTAATTATAATATGCCGTTAGGCGGCCCTCCGTCATTTCAACTTCTGTATTCTTTAAACAAATCTCATGGTGATAATCGACATACAATTTGCACTTTCATTAAAGAAAGGCTAAATATACCTATAACTTTAGATAGATACCATGTTCTATCGTATTGACCAATGGTCTATTGCCAATATTAACATAAAGTTATCAAAACAACGAAAAAAATAATTTTGTATATTTACTTTGTTGTGAATATATTATGTTTAAATAAATAGATATGTACAATACACATATTTGTATCATGTAATGCAAAATGTTATGCTGTTATGCTATTATGCGTAAAGTTTTAAATAATGTTAAACTTCATAACAAAACCAAAAATAATCAAAAATTTTTGGTGAACAATTATTCGATTGATGCTCAATTATAGATCAATACATTTTTTAGAGTTGTTTGTAAGGGGTCATAATTTAATTTCTTAAACTATTGAAACATTAGTATAATGTTCGATATAGCGTGTAGCTCTATAGGAAAGGTTCCAGATACTTACCTATAAGCGGTTTTTCGCTGTCGAGTATGCTTTAAACCGAATCGTGCTCTAAGACCGGATAAAGGTTATTAACATGTAAGTATACGATAAGTACTAAAAAAGTATTTTACTTATTATTACCATAAAAAGTCATTATGATATATCTTTAATATGCTCATTGACGCATAGCCCTTTCGTAACTAGAAGATATAATTATTGTTCCTTTACAAATATAAGAATGTTAATTACAAAAGTCTTTATGAATACGTATGATAAGCGCTCACCCGTAGGTAATAGGTTCAGAGTTCTAATCTCGCCGGCGACCAATCGATTGCCTGCTTTCCTGCTTAGATTTCTGACAATGGCAACAATGGTGGCCATTGCTCCAAATTTATCTTCGAAACTATTATCAAAAAAAGAGAATTGATAATATTGTCAGGTCAAAATCCTTTTGCGATTGTCCTTTTACTAAAAATTCAACGCTGTGTTCATTCGAAATTTTAAAACGCGATCAAAAAAAGGTGTTATGAGATTATCGTGTGTGTACGAGTTTCGGAGCTTATCCGATTTTAGTCAATTTTAACTTTTCGTGATTTGATCAGTGTGCGTGAATTAAACAATGTTTAGCTGTTAGAAGATAATAGAATTTTCTTTTTAGGCTCAGATGTTCACAATCGTAATTTTTTATTAATTTTACGAAAATTTCTGAAGATTTATATTAAATTATGCCATTATTTTATAAAGAATTTCAAGTTAATTAATATGTTATACTAGGCGTAAATGTTAATATTTTTCAGAGCGTTATAAAATATCGTGTCCACGTTTAATTCCTAACGAATTTCAGCAAGCCGTATTACTGTATACCAAATAGCTGGCGTTGAATCCCCTTTCATTAAACCCACATGGTGAGTAACTGACCACCGTACCGGGCATTGTTTCATAGTTTCACAGGCAAATTCTCTGAACCGTTCCCAATAGTGCTCCCTATCTATTCACTTCCTCCGATAATAAAGATTCTTTCGCCCATTGTTCGTGCATTACGAAAATAACATTTTAATTCGTCATTTGTTTGGGCCCGTTCTTGCCTGCGTTGCTCATTGTAAACTTTTATTGCGCTTTTATTATTTTACATATAATAGTTTGTCGGTTGTTCACTTCGTACAATTATTAAATTTGAAATTCACTAGAAGTTTTATTGGTATATAAAAAATGGTTTGGAACATTTTCTATAATGGACAAGTTTTAAAGTTAGAAGCGATTGTGAGGATTGGTAATGTTACTGATGGATAATACAATTTCATAATATTGGTCAATATTTTGTAAGATATATTGTAATATGAAATTAAAAAAATATGACAGCATTTGTGTAGGCAAGAAATGATGTGAGTATTTTTACGTTGTAGACTTTTTTATTGGTCTGGCGTTATTTAATTTGAGTCTTCAAATAAAGGGATCTATGCACCAAAACAGCATTCTAGCGTTCCGATTGTCAGCCGCTTGTGTGAAGTTGTTTTTTTTTTTAATGCAGACTATCATTAGCACTTTGTTTACTTTACCATTTAAATTACAAATTAGAGCATTTTTTTAATTCGAAACCAGAATATATATTCTGTGTGATGAATGAGAACGAAGGCGAAGAAGAATCAAGCAACTATTAGTAAATTAAACTTGGTAAAGACCTTAATAACATGAATCGATCGTCATAAAAATTGTAATAACATTCTTGATTGAACAAAACAGTTTGGGTATAGAATCTAATATAGAAATCTTGGGTTAAACATTCATCTAGTGTCGCCCTATGACGTCTAAATGTATTTATTCATTCATAACCTCAAATACAGCACCATCACCGGTCCGCTGTCGGGATTTTCCCCGGAGATATTGTTATATTCATTAGAAGTGGGTTTAAAAAAATCAATTGCATTCTTGCTTTGACTGTAGACTGAAGATTATAATCCATTGACATACAAAGCCCCTGAATATCACTTTCATGATACTATTATATAAGAACATATTTTAGTAAATAGTAACTGTATTGTGAATAGAATTTGTATAATGTAACTAACAGCACTCTCGATTACTTTACCGTGAAATAATAATAATCATTATTGATATTTATTTTTGAACCATGTAAACAATAAAAAAATCCTATTAAATAATTATTTTAAATTATTTCAAAATAGGAGGTACATACAAAGAAAATAATAATTATGGAAAAAGTAAATCAAACTGCAGTTAATTCAGTTATTTAGGTGCTCGGATGTTCTATAACATATATCATACTCTTTTAATTTATAACGACCCTCATTTTTGGTCGAATGTTAAGGAGCTCGTGAACTCGATAGTTGTTTATGTCCCCGCAACCCTTTCGTAATTCCATCGGACTGAACTGTCACAAGTGTCTAACCGGTGAAATCGCCCGTATATATCGCCGCGCCCGTATCGCCGTATTTTTCCACTTTACCCCATTATAAAGATATCAATAACGAGATAAACCCACCCCACGCAATCTCGTACTCACTCAATTGCCGGATTTAATTGATTATTTGTGAAATATGGAATTATTAACCGTCGATTCCCAAACACCGCCACCCCCCAGCGACGCCTAATGACTGGGGCCGAGTTCGGGGGCCTTTACGTTTCGCGCGCAACATTGACGCGTCACGATTCCAATTTACGCCATCACTTTACTGTATATTACGCAATAAAGCTGCGGTCCGACAATTATTTTTACACACCTCTCGTACCTACGTTTTCATTAATTTTCAATACGACCCGGCTTGTGAATTACGATTCTCTTAACCCAGATGCGGTTTCAAAACATGAATATTTATTTCCAAGATCTCCAAAGATATTTGCCGTTATTCCGTACGAGTTATGCATGCATGTTTACATACTAGAATATTTTAAACAATACATATCTTTCAATCGTCAAACTGTGAACATAGATTATAAAAGAAAAACTGTTTCTTAGAAGAGCCTTGCGTTTTGTACCTATCGACACGTTTGCTATTTATAATTACAACTTATAACAGCTTTTGAAAAGAAAAACTTACAGAACAGACTTTCTGTTATTCTAACATTAAACTTATTGTATCGCAATAAAGTTGAAAATTAATTTGATGATTAAATGATATTGTGTCGTTTCGAGAGCAGGTATGAATTCAAAATTACCAAGCGATCTCGTCTGGCGACAACCCCTGCGCCACCAATGTCGATAGGGTGGAGCGGAGCTGTCTAGTGGTTGTTGCCGTCTCGCTCTTTTGTACGCGGTGTTCTCATGTTTGTCTCGCCTATTATTGTCATATCAAGATTCGAACATTGCATTTTGTTTCCAATTTTCAATTTAGTTTATATCGGATGTTGGCACGGGTAAGACGTCTGGCGTCTCGCCATCGGGCTTTGTCCACGTGCTCAGGTCGCGCGCTCGGGTTTTGACATTTACGAATTATTTGTTGTACCTGTTTTGTGGTGAAAACTGTTTTTATGTGACCTATTAGACAGTGATAGCTATTTAAATGGAATTCATGGATTTCTTTAATACCCTTATGGAGGAGCAGCGGCAGAATTCGCACAATGAACCGCCGAAAATGCCCAACTTTTTTGAAGTTGATAAGAAAAAGGTACTTTAATTAATTTGTTTGTTAAATATTTAATAATTTATTATAATGATATTTTTTTAATAATAATTTACAATGATTGCTTCTGGAAAGAGGGTATTTTGTATATAAATGTTTGACCGCTACCTATTTAAACACAATTACTACAACTTTATTAATGACCGTGCCTTGTATTACTATTGATTAATTAATAGTTATAATAAAAGTTGTTTTAATGACTATATTAAACATTGCTGAAATTATTATTTATTATGTAATCTTTCCAGTAATCATTTCTGAATGTGTAACTTATACATATCTACTTATACTATATGCAGTTTTAGAAATTACCATAACTCCTCTATTAGGTATACATTCTATTAAACATCCGCTTCCATTGAAAGTTTATTAATTAATTAATCGTTAAATAAACAATATCATTGTAACCAGCAATTTCCCGGAACAATCAGTAATGCTTTCAATCAAATTGATCTTAATAGTTTATTTTATTTAGTTTATTTATGTCATTAGTACCTATCGTTTGTAATATAATATTACTTTAGTTGCAGACTTAATTGATTGTAATTATAATGTTTGTAAGTAATAAAATTTTTCATTATTTATTCGTAGATAGGACATAATTATCTGATGTATTCATATTATTTATTTCTGCATTGAAATATTCTGATAGAATGAAATACATTAACTGTAGTAATCTAACACAATACTTGATTGATCTTCATGAAATAGTGGTTTTTATTACCTTTTATGTTTAAAAACTGTTGTTAAGGTTATGTTTCTCTTCGTTGAGGTATACACTCTATTACCATTTTAACGTGAAGAAAAAAGTTTCTTGATTTGTGGTTTTTAGAGAATTTTATCTGATTAACATTTTTGAGCTTCAAATTCGCAAGCCTATTCAAAATAGCTATGAAAGATGAAAAAGCAAAGAGCTTTAAACTACAGCCAAATTGATAATTTAATGATATAAGAAAGATATTTACAGTAATTGACACTTATGTCGACGTTCTAGTTGAGCTTAAATTCCTAGATCATAGTATTAAATAAAGTAATATGTTTCTACAAAGTTAAAAATATAACCTTATACGTGATGCTCACTATTATTTAATATTTAGACAGCTTTTATTACCCATTGTACGCGGATTTAAAAGGGCTGGTGATTAAGATAAAATTTTTACAACAATCTTCTTTACGACGAGTTTTAAGCTTTATTTGTTCTCGATAACGTTACAGAACGAACAAAAGAAATTTCGTAATATAGTTTAAACATTCCAGGTAAATTTCTGCTTTTGTCTTGAGGATTTATTGTATTAAGGTACATAATAGTTAATTATTATTGTTAGTGACTGCCTCCGTGGCGCGGTGATTAACCACTTGTTACATAGAAATCTCGGGTTCCTTTCTCGGATCACATGACTTAGCAGAGTGTAGATAGTGGAAGAGTTATATACAAATTTGCTTATTTAAGCAAGTTATATTTATAACCATGAGTCAATCTTCTTCCAAAAACAGAGTAGAGTGTATAAACATGTCGTGTGAACAATGTGCTTGAGTTTTAAAATAAATGTTACTTAACGAAATGTGTGAAATAAATAGCATTTTAAAAATATACATATTAAAACAATACCATATAATATTATTACATGTATATTAAATAAACACACACACACATATATATATATATATATAAATATATCTCAATACTAAAAATATGTATATGTAACCAGCCGTATCGCTCCCGCTTTTTTAGGCGTGGTAATTTTTTATTTAATGTATAGGATTTATCTCCCTTCACAATATGTACTTAGAGTTTATCGGTTTAGGAAAAAACATCGCAATTTGAAACCCCCTCTCCGAGGTGGTGGATTTTTGAAGAACCTTCTAACTTGGACATCTACACATTACAAATAACACTCTGCAAGCTTCATGTTGCCAGGAGCAACGGATTTGGGGCTGCGCGTTCATGTCTAGGTCAATCAGTAGATCAGTCTGTATTTTGAATCTTATACGCAAAAGATTAATTCGTTGTCAGTTGTCAGGTTCTTTTAAGTTCGTAATCAGTAATTATCGCTAATATTTTCAATATCTCACAGATGAATTTTTAATGCCTCACGGCGCGGGCGAAGTACCCGTTCATTAAAATGTAGAACGGACTTTAATTGATTTATGAATATTAAATCGTCGAATAAAAATGTGGTCCGATCTGTTTAAGGGTCCAATTTTATGTGAATGTTAATTATAGGTTTTAATAATAAGCGATACGGAGTTAATGCCGCCGTGAGGCCGGATTAAGGCCCGTCTGGATTCGTAATAAATCTATAATATTTACAGCGTATTTAATATTATTTTAATATCGGTCCGTTACCTTTCCAGAGCAGGTCGGGGTACTGAATGATAGATTAGCGCACACCTTGTACCACAATATATTATTGTAATTGAATCTATGTCTTAATTCCGGATTTGATAATATAATCGTAGACGCTAAAATATTAAACGGTGGTCGGAAAAAAAGAATTACTAAACGTAATCTTGTTTACCGGCAAATATTTCTTGTTTCGAGTTAAATTTGTGGTTATATTTTAATAAAAAAAACTTTTTATAATAGTAAATAATTACACTACTATAAATGTAATAATGAAGGCTTAATTTATTTATTTATTGTTAATAACTACGATGAAACTTTTAATATTAATTTAATTTCAATTGTTTATTTTATTTATTAATGTTTGGTAAACTATTGCGTGTTATATTTAAATGTACTTTTTTTAATTAATTTGTTTTAGTAAGTATATTTTAAGTACTAGGTGAAATTCATATTAATATGTCTCGAACGGAAACAGAATTTAAAATATGCTGATTCAAAAATATCTACTGGTTTTATATTATTTACATTTGATTGAACTGTTTTCAATATATGGAGGCATATCAAGAAATAGATTTTGCAAATTCTAGGTCGTTGCCCCCAGTTCACTCCAGAAATATAAAATCATAATCATGTACTTCTTACACAATGTCTTCGATTGACGAAATTGTTCAATAGTATAAAATTGTTACTATATTTTTAATTGTCACTGCCATTGATATTTACCATATCTTTTCATCTTACCTGTTTTTATAATATCACATGATGACTGAATTTATTTTTATAGTAAGACATGTTTTCTAGGGACTATGAATCTTATTGTATGATATTTTATAGTAGTACCTCCTATATCTTACTGTCAGGGGTGGTCAATCGCGCTCGTTTCGATTATTTTTACGGCCCCGCCTCCGTTTTATCACCGGATAATGCGTGAAACGGATGATTTTATAACCGGCTCTTATAGTAACGATCGGATTAGAAGCCTCTTTATCCGTGTTGATTTATCAGACGTTTACGCTTAAAGGCCTTTGCTGTAAACGATTTTATTTGGAATGAAAAAAAAAAACTTCAACCTATAAGATTTTGATTGTCCCTCTAATTTTATTTAAATAGGCTTTGTCATGATGTAAACATTGCTCAAATTATATTGACGTGTTATGAATCTGTGATCTCACTAATTTTAATTACTTTATGTTAACTATATTTGTATTCACATATGGTATGGTACTTATTGAAGTGGTGTGTAAGATAGATGACCATCAGATTTGCGACAAAGGCTTTAAAGCGTAATTGATATTTAACTTATAACAATATGTGTTTTTATTAACGTCACTCGCTAATATTTATCCAGTTAAGTTCAATCGTTTCCTTTCAGTTATTACACGACTAGCGACAATATTTACTGTTCATTATTATATATGATGCATGACGGCTAAAACTCAATACAATCGCCACGTCCAGCTAATTCGTAACATTTGTAACTAACGCAAACAGTCGACGCCCGTCGCTCGAACGCAACGTGCACAAAGGAAGAGGTTTGTTGTGCGCTAAGAAATTAGCATGTCGCCGTGTTGTGGTCATCCTCGTTGTGTGAACTTCGTTCTGTGTACAGCATTGCGCCTGTTTGCGCGTGTGCGTGTGTGCGCGGGGATAGCGGGGTGCGATGACCTACGGTCCGCAACACCTGCGAATAACGCACGCACACACGCGCAACCGGACGTTGTGCCTGTGCGCGTTTATTAAGGCTCTTACTCGGTGAAAATTGGTGTGCGTATTTAGCCTGATGTGGGTGGTTTGAGGAAATGCGACGCGTTTTCAACTGAATGCAGGTGTTGCTAATTAAAAGACGCTTGCATTGACTTTGTGTAGACTTTTTCGTAGTATAGCACTAAGAAATTTTAATTTACAAAAGTACTTGTATGCAACACTTCTATCGTAGGCTTACCTAATTATTATTATACATGGTGTCAATAATTGAGAGCCAATGTATTAAAGTCCAAATATAATCGATTCGATGGTCAGTTTACTGTTTAATAAAGAGTTTTATTTGATTAAATATCATCATGACCTTAAATAAAAATGTGTCTTTAATTGATTAATATTATTGGTAATTTTTTATAAACATAACATAAAATTAAATAACACTACGTATTTGTTCAATTATCGTATCAAAACGTGAAGGAAAATCTTTAAATCTAATCTTTTAACAAAATGTGGCACAGAAGATTGTAAAATTTTTGATGTCGCATATTCTCAAAAGATTTTTAGATTATATTGGTTTTCTCACGATGTTTTCTTTTATCGAAACATCTGACCAAATTTGGATCGAATTCACTTGTCTTCATATTATCTAACTGAAAATACTATTGCACTTACAGAACTATCATTGTTTCAATATACCTAAATATAAAACATTGAACTTTTACGATTTGTCAATGACAGATAAAGATTGCCAATGAGTTATTTTAGCTGAATATCCATCAGTGGAGGGATCACTAGTACAGTTTAACAGTTTACAGCAGTGACGGTGTGAAAGTGCTCTGTGCGGAGAGACGCACGTGTGAAGATGTCGGGTTTGCGCTAATGCCTTCGACACGCGCTGACTGTCCGGACTTGCCCGTCGACCGCTTCACTTATTGACACATTGCCTTTGTCACCGTGCGAATTAAAAAAAAAAGACGGTTTTAGTTCAATACAACACAATGCAGGGCAATATTTTACGCCTTAACGGATATAGAGTGGCGAATGGATTGATGATTGTGATAAAGCATCATGACGGCGAAGATAATTAAAGCCTGCATTTATTAGAGTTAAGTACTGAAGTCTCCTTGAATACATAAAGATTTCCACTAATTTTGCGATGTATTTACTTTGTCCTCGACCTTATCAAATATTGTTCAAACAAAAGGCGGACTTAAATTAAGCTTTATTTTTAATAGTTTCAATGATACCGTGAAGTAAAGATCTAGATAAAGTTTACAATTTAATTGCAAGAATTCTTTGTAAATTTAATCAATTTATTATTATTTACAAAACTCTGTAAGTTAACATAAATATTACACAATCACTGTTACTGCTAGAATTCTGTAAAGATATTTAGATATATTGCTTCAAATAATTAGAAAATATATCTACTGCAATTATGTTCTTAAATAATAGAACAATATAATTATAAATACCATAAAATTAGTAAATATATATCTGTGAAAATGTTGTATAAGCTTATCTGATAGGTAGGTTAGGTTTCTCCGTATTTCTGAGGAGCAATTTTAATTCATTTTAACTCGAAAAAGTAGCGAATCGCATTTCTTTGGCAGCAATTTATCGGTCAAGTTCATCTGAAAAGGATCTTCAAATCCTATTCCTCTTTCTAAATTAACTCTACTTGTCTGTTACACGTTTTGTAGACTAAGTTCCTAAAACTGAGACTTTAAAACGCTCCCATTAACAGGTATAAATTTCATTCTACACGGTGTTTCTTATAGTACAAAGTCTATGCATTTTGTTCTTATTAAGCTTAATAAGCGATAATACTAATAGAAACACAAAACACATACACGCTAGAACGTATTCCATATGTTTCATAGTAATATATTTTCTTAATTTAACTCCTCTTATCTTATATATAAGTAAAATATGGCAATAGTAAATGATATTTCCCAATGTATTCACGTCACTGAGTTTTTTTGCCATATTATATATTAATTTATTTTATATATTATTTAAAGTTATTATGAATGCCGCTATCTTGTGTGATGATTTAAAAGCAAACTATGACGACTCGAAATATTTTTATCTAATAGATCAAAAATAATCAAAAAGTAATTACACACGGTGATAAGATAACGATAGTTTCAAGTCCAGTGTATTGGAAGTTGACAGTATTGGATGTAAGCGGCTTAATGCTGTCCAGATAATTGCGGTTTGCAATGGAGGCTTTGAGGTGGGATTAGTATGCCGCCTTGCGCCGCCCGCCCTAGCACGCCTTCTTAATCAGCGCCTCGAATACACAACACAGTAATTATTTTTAATCAGGGAACTATTCGGTATTATAACAAAATAATTGGGATTTTTTATCTGTTGCTTTTAAAGACGTTTTCGAGAAGGTAGTAAGCAAATAAAAAGAGTAACTTTTATTGGATAAGAAATGAGAGCAAACGGAATACCATCTACTTTCATAGCATGAAAAGCGATCTCTAAGGACTATCATTGTTAATTAATTCTCGTGATCAATCAAACATGAGAGATTTCTAGGAGAATGTTTATACTATTTTATTATATGTATTATATTAATGTATATAGAGCAGTTCTTCAAATCAATGGCTTTCGATTTGTATTAAAATAAAATTCATCACATGTTTTATGTCATCATGAGCCAGCGGTTGTGTAAACGTCGTACTAAATCCAGTGGTGTGCTTAAAGAACAAGCCGAAAGAAAAAAATACGAGCCTAGCTTACGTAGTAGGCGGTAAATATTGTGTTTTTGTCACATTTTACCTTCGTTGTGAGTTTAGAAAATAATATTTCCAATCTTTCATAATTTAATAAACCAAAAACCTTATATAAAATACTGTTTCGTGGCAATTCCTATAAATCGGTCGAATGGTGATATAATTTAACTAATTGATATTGAAAAAAGATAATTTCATAACACAGTTCGTATAACAGATTTTCTCTTAAATTCTAGAACATTCTATGAAGCAACGCGCAGCACCGTCAACACGTAACATATTTACGAGCAATCGTCACCCTCACCCCATCGCACCATGCACGGGGCAGATAATGTGATGCCCCAAAATGTTCATCTAATTGGAGATCAAAGAGAGGGCGTGTAATCGTGTATACTCTGCGTATACTCGATAGTGGTGCGATGTCGCGCATTCAAGTACCTGGATGTGGCAATTCGTTTTTTTTTTTTTCAATCGCTTATGTTTATTTATAATAATATGTAATAAAATAGTGCTCACAGAATGAGCAGAACTATGGTACTGGAAAACAAACACTTATTCTCATACTTTTGTCAATTCATAAAATGTGTCCTTTTTAACTTTACGATATTGCTGTAACAAAAGCCAAGCTAGTTACCCTTGACGCCTACCTGGCGACATTACAGCTTTGCTATGTGGCACTCGCACATATGGCAGCCGGAAGTACTCTGTGCAGGCACTTTATCTACGGTCTCATTGTCACTTAACATCAGCTGAAATTGATGTCAAGTGGTAGTCCATTCCAATGAAAAAAAGAACAAAAGAAATGGTTGGCTCATCCAGTGTCTCTATGTTAAAGTTATGAGCGCCCGTTAGTGACCGCTTATAACTATTGTTTTTGCCGATTACGTGATTGCTTATCCGGAATAAACCCACCAGCCGACGCTGGCTTCGCTTGACACACCGCACACAGTGGGGGTAGGTTACAGTAGCAGTATCTATACGTATATAGGCTTGAATAATGATAGTAAGAATAAAGATAAAAGAATACAGAGTGTGAACCAATAAAAATATCTACTAGATACTTTACAAAAACTAATTAGTTTTTAAATTACCATTTGTTAAGTTCTTTACTATCAAGTCCATCAAATTATTTCTTAACAAAAAAAACTTTAAAAACGCGCAATGATTTTTATGATCACATTATCTCCTCCTATACCATTAAAAATTAATGAATAAACATTATTGTCACTACCAATACAGTTCATTCAAAATCACATAAATATTTTGAATCGAGTTGAACTAATTCTCTGCATATTAGATAAGCAATTTGAAACAATTTGTTTATCAAAACTTGATGTATATAATTATGTCCCACTATCTTTTTACATATATTTCAGCATAAGTTAACACACTTCGAGATTTTCTATATCGAAACAAAACAATTGCTGTATAAAGTAGACGTTTAATGTGTGGTTGCTGTTAAATACGTAATTGCAAAATCAAATTGCGAAAGATTCAATAAATAGAACGCTTACTTTGTACGGAAGAGAGGTGAAACTTCAAAACATCGTATATAATTAAATATATTCGATTAAAACAATGGCAAATGAATGCGAAATGTATTGTAAGACAACATGAAAACGGTATATTGGCGGTACAGTGCTTATTCATGGATGAAAACGACGTCAAATAATTTTAATACATTTGCAATGTAAGATGAGGTTTATGAGCGAAACTTTGTACTTATCGTTCAATATTGCTTTTGTGGTTATTCCATTATAACGTATTGTATTATAATTTGCTTCAACGGAATCAGTTAGAAATGCTATCTATAATTGTATAGTTACTTTCTTTACAATAGCAAATACGCGAACTTTTTTTAATGAAATCTCTGTCATAAACTAATGGTGTGTAATTTCACATTTTTGCCGTTATATGAAGCTATATGTAACTAGCCGTCAACCTTTTCGCTTGGCATGGAATTTATTTTATTTGACATTAATATTAACCCCTTCCACTGTTTACCAGTCTTTGACTCCATGGACACAAATAGAAGATTTTATTGTAATTTGAATCATCTCTACATTATTCGGTGGATTTTCGAAAAAATCTTTGGGATACCTCGCCATCGCAAAGAACACACCCTCTAAATTTCAAGTGTCTAGGACCAGTGGTTTAGGATGTGCGTTGATTATATAGGTTTTTATAGATAACTGCCAATATTTATATCGAGCTAGTTTTATCCGTATCCCCCAGTAAGAAGTTATATCGCCCACATGTTGACCCCTATTGCGTGTAACGTCTTGATGTTATTTTTAAATTTAATTTTTTATCACTTGTATAGAAAGGCAGGTCTTATGCCAGTTGTTATTCTATGGTGAACAACAAAGTCAAGGGTTAAGCAAGAATTGCGATAGATGCAGCTAGCAAAAATTACATGTTAGTTTTTTGCGTATTTACGAATATCAATAAATAATATATACTTATAATTATGTTCAGTAGATAACATACACTGCCGGTCAAAAGTTTGAGACCACCTTGAAAAATTACAATATTGAATAAAACTGCAAAAGCTAGTGCTCTACAAATTATTTATTTACCTAATTAAATAGGGAACTAGTTATGTAACATAAAATAAATTAAAAACTACAATAATTGCCATTATTATTAATAAAAAAAAATATATTATTTAAACT
>DWQX01000971.1:0-33013 GCA_018245475.1 Pharmacophagus antenor
ATATATATATGTATATATATACACACACACACACACATATATATATATATATATATATGTGTATATGTGTCAACGATTGCAAATTACGCTCGAAATAATTGTATATAAACCAAACTTTGTTAACAATATGAGTACCGCGGATGTGGGAAATTTGATTTACTTAAAACTAGGAATGCAGGCTCTAAATTCAGTCTATCAAGATCCGAGAAAGAATCCTTCATTTGTTATTCACACTTATTTATAATATATATTTACTACAAATGATACGGTTGTAGTTGTTAATGATTAAAATGAGTATGTATATTTTCATATATTGACTTCCTCCGTGACGCAGTGACTTACCCGCTTGCCTTGTAACGCAGAGACCCCGGATTCGATTCCCGGCCCACAGGAATAATGGAGTCTAAATGGTGATAGGGTTATTTAAACCCGCCTGGCTAGCTACCACCCTCAATATCAATCTGCCATCATAACAGCATTGCTGTGTTCCGGCAGTCATAATTGTGAGAGCCAGATGTATTCTTGACGAACACTCTTCACCATCTACGGCCTCATTATCACTTAACATCAGGTGATATCGACGCCATGTGTAAAACCATACCCGAAAAAAAAAACATAATTTCCGTCTCTTTGATATTAATAATTTGCAATCATGCTTAATCAAATTTCGTCGAAATGTATTAGTTTATTATTTGTAAAAAGTGTAAATACTTTTATTATTTATCCAGCGTTGGCCTCTGGAAAATAATTTAAATTTTTGAAAGATATAATATTCTAAATAATTAAAAGTCACTTCAATCGCTGTTATATATCTACAAAAATTTAACATTTATAAATATGTCCATCAAACATTTTTAAATAGAAAACAAATTAATATGATAGTTGATCTTCACAATATCACTGTTTTTAAATTTATGTGATGATAAATCTTAAATCTGTCAAAACATACCATAACGGACTTAAAAGCTTAATCGGTGTCCTTGTGCGTAGTACATTAAAATGCAACGAATGGACTATTTCTTTTAGATTATTAATATCTTTACCAATTTGACTTTTATTTTTATAGGTATTAAATACTGCTGTTATAATTTAAAATACTATATCTAGTATTTTTAGGTTCATTATTGTAAAGTACATTTTATTAATGTTCATTTTACATAAAACTAAACTAGAAAATTATACTCAATTTTGTTAGTACTGTTGCCGCTGTGATATGAAAGTTAATGAAATGTATATAGCTCGCTAACTTAATCAGTTAGATATTTTTGACGACTATATTCGTCATTTGTACCGCGATACATGAAAAAGGCAGTTTTCAACAGTTTTGATATGATGAACAGGTTATATAAGTGATATTACAATAAGTTACACGATTTTCATTATAGCGAATTATACCAAAGTTAAGTCGTTAATTTTTTCTTAATATAAATAATTCATATTAAAGAATAAAAGATTGTTAATTATCATAATTTAGTTACTTGGTTAATATACACATAATAATTTGTAAGAAATTGTAAATAAGATGTTTGTACAAAAGTCATATTTTAATAAATAAACGTTCGGTTCGTTCGACGTTATGCTGCCGAACGCATAACATCTGAAGTAATCCCGTGTAGTGGCCTAACGTGTTGAAATTGTAATATAGTGGTAAAATTTGCGATCCAAAAAAAGCGCAAGCTGCATTTTTTCTTGTTTTATTAAGTCGTACAGGTCCGCAAAATAACGTTTTGTGTTGTTGTGTTAAAAGCCAATTGTAAAATCTTTAAAGATTACATTGTAATTTGAAAAAGTTGAGATTAACCGCTAAGCATCAATAGGGGACGGACCGCACGTTCATCTAGTTGGTCACATTGCATTAAGTCACCTTGCTCCTTCCGTGCGCTTCTTCCTCTCCCACTCCCCTCTTATCCCCCTCCCCCACCAAACGCAGCAACCCTCTTCCGCTCGCACATAAACACCGTGAACTTCTCGTAACAAAGATCTCTCCTGAAATACTTGCCCGCAAGTGTGCAAGGCGCGCATAGCGCGAAGACAAACTATTGTGCCTCGCGGTCTATTAATGTATAACGAAAATGTGAACCATGCTTGTAAAATAGTTGTTCTGTATTATACTAAATTGTTTCCGAAAACATGTACTCTGTCGGAAAAAAAACATCGATAGAAATTGTATACGATAAATATTTATTGGAAAGCTAGAAAGTTGCAATAATAATCTTATGATTTAATTAATCTTATAAAAAACACGAAATGAATTTCAATTAATTATTAATTATTGTCTTCGTATGATTGTGTATCAAATAAATCTTTCCCTCTTTATATTCCTTCAATTATTCATTCATTATCGTTATTAGAAGAATAGAGAAAAGTTATTAAAATGAAAAACAAAATCAATAGTTTACAAAAGCTTTCAAGAAACGAAGAACCTTTATTGGTTACGCCGTGAGCCGTCTTATGATAATATCTACGTAGCGCCGCCACGGAGCGACGGTATCATAATAAGTTGCGAACAAGGCTCGGCCCGAAAGCGCTCAGAACTTGGCTCCACAATAAAGTTGAAAAATCGAGGGGATTGCCGCGCTACGGGCGTCGCCAACATTTCGCACTTAATGAAACTGTGGCTGAAATAAAATAAAAGAATTTCGTATTTACGAAGCAGCACTAAGTATTGTTTCAAGAACGTCAGGCTTTTCATTGCGGATCTTAATGGGGGCATTAAAATGTTTGTAAAGGTGCCGAGATGCAATCTAGTTAACGTCAATTCTAAGCCACGTCGACTGCTAATTCGTTTATGGTAAAAAATATCTTTATGTAATATAAATTGAATGCATAAATTAACGACTTCATGGGGCACGAATAAATTAATTCATCTATACTTATAAAATTCTAAGTCCTGACTGATCACTGACTGACCTATATCAGCACATAGCCCAAAACCGATGATTATACAGAAATAAAATTTGACGTGTGTGTTCTTTGTCATATGTGGGTATCCTCTAAGTAAGAGTTTTGTAATTTCACGCACGAGGAAAAGGGGGATTCAAAATTCAATGAAAGTGGGTACACAATTTTATAGGAGATATAATCTTAATATTAAATAAAAAAAATTACCATACCCTGAAAAGCGGGCGAGTGATTTGATACTAGCAACTTCGCATTTGTTCATTTTGAAAATTACTTTCTTTCAGTTTCTCTATATCCTCGGTTATTGTTTTTTTCGAAAATTTATTAAATATTCACGAAAAGTAAGCATTATGTGAAAGTGTTTCAAATTTTTTTAATCGTTGAACTGTGTTTTTGTACATGATTTACGATAATTATCTACCAAGTATATTTTACATTAAGCAACTTCGCAAAGAGGTTCTGAGAGCACAGTTTATAAATGAGAGTTTTTAGTCGCGCGATGAAATGGTCCCCCGGGAACAAGCTCGCCAAGTAAGAGAAGTAATTAAAAGTTACACTTGACGATAGGCCTTTAACGCTTTCGTTGGTTTTTATTTAACCGGACATTTGGACGATTGATCTCATATTCATTTATTTAAAAATTACAATTTTGGAACAAAATAATTATCACAATTTGACGGTATACCTGATATATAGTATTAGCTTTGAGTCTCACTTCTAGGACTATTCTAGTCTAGCGCATTTCATGGATGTTAAAATCGTACCAAATTCCACCTTGTAGCTATGATACTGACCATATGTGTCAGTTTAGTTTTACTGCCAGAAAAATGTATTAACGTAAGTACAAATTAATTGTTTCGATTTCAATAACACTGTATAATAATATCCATTGCTAAACAATAAAATATAAATATAATATAAGAAGCTTTACACTTGACAATTTGTATCAAGTACAAAGTTTCTTATTAAGCTGACAAATAATAGTCCGTATTTAGATGTAGCAAATCTTGTATTAAATATAATAATCGACATCTTCATCTTACAGCATAAAACCTGTTTAAAATAACTAACTAACATTGAATATCGCAAATTTTATAACGATTTAATTTAAACATTTGAGGCTATAAAGGACCAGTTTTTATAATTATTATCGAGATATATGTGCTCGTGAATATTGTGAAACATCGCATTAGGAAAAAATGTTTATTTATTTAGTGAAGAAGTGAAATTAGCATATCCAAAACCGGGTATTCGGTTATAAAAAAATATGAAAATTACCATATCTGATAATAATAATGGAACTGGAGTAATGTACATAATTTTTTGACATATCAACTACTGATTGTAACAAAAATGTATACTTATTTCTGTTGACATGTCGGCCATTACAAAGAACAGTAATAGGCTATATACTGTGATTGTAGCTAAGATGGTCCGCTTTAATCCCGTCATACTGTACTCAAATATAATTAGGTCAATGTACGTCTTTACTGTAATAATTAAAATTTTTTTATACATGATAATTATGCATTCTTAATTTTATTATTATTTATTTATTAGAACAACTTAGTGTTTTTTTTATGGCTTATAGACTAACTACTGATCTCGATTTCACGTTTTCTCCCAGAATACATCTCACATGTATGAAAATTCTACTACCATCATCCATACTCCACTACACATGTGATCTGGAAATCGAACTCGGGACTTCCGTGTTTAAAGGCAAGCAGTAAACCATTGCACCACAGAGACAGTAAAAAAGTGTTGTATTGACGTTCTAAATATCGCTTCGTTGTTTATTGCAAAGCATATTACTTTGTGACTGCGCCACGGTGGCGGCGTAGTGGTTTACCCGCATGCTTTGCAACGTGGAGTTCCCGGGTTCGTTATCCGAGCCACAGGAGTAGAGGAGTCTAGATAGTAGTAAGGTTTTTCAAGACCCGCCTGGCTAGCTCCCATCCCCAATGTGAATCTGCCGCCATAATAGCATTGTTGTGTTTCGGCATCATATAGGTGACAGCCTGAACTATTCTGGGTGAACACGCTTCTCCGTTTACAGTCTCATTGTCACTTAACATCAGGTGAATTCGAAACCAAGTATTCGCCTATAAGGAATTAAAAATAAATAACTCTCTTCACTTTTATAATTTTTATTAATTTGTAGAATTTATTCTTACAGGACTCGTCAACCCCATTGTATTGTTTACAATAACATACAACCATGAAATGGAACAAATCAACAAATGTTTTATTTATAAATAAAAATATTAAATAAATTTCTAAAATTCTGGGTAACAGATCTCGCCCTTAAGTTAAATTTGTCATCATCTCATTAACAAAAAACACAATTTTTAAAAAAATTGATTTAATTATTTTGATTTAACCGTGTAACCCAAAATGCGGGTTGTGTTCCGAGAATCATGCACAAAAATATACTTTGTGTATTTTAGGCGTGTAGGTATGAAACAAATAAGGGTTCCTGTTATTTGTTAATATTGTTTCGCCTCCAATTCCAATATAATGAAGTTATAAAATATATATATATATTAACACTTGTGACAGCCTCTATACTGAATCATTTACATTGAACCGTAACTTCTTTTTATCATCAAACGTTCAATTTTAATTGATTAATCATAAACCTATCTAATCCTACGTGACTAAATAAAACAAAACTATGGTAAAAATATTTAAAATTTTTTAATTAACCTTCCTATGTAAATTATATCAGAGTCATGGTGTAATTTTACATATGGTATAAATAGCATATTAGGATCGTTATTCTCGGAAATTGTTAATAATAAACCTTTTTACTTTTAATTTGTATTAAAAGATCATTAATATGCGCCAAGTTTAAAGGCAAATCTTACAATAACATAATAATTATACAATAGTAAATATTTATATCGTCATAATTATAGAGTAACAATTAATTTTTTCTTGTATTAACGGATATCTTTTCTTAATAATAAATTAATAATGTCCTATTCCGTATTGTTTACTTTAATTACAATAGAGATTATAATTATATTATTATACCCAAAACAATAACATAGCAGACGCGTTCACCGAATCTACCCGCTGGTATTTGTGGTAAATTCCGTCGTATTCAGTTCGGAAATTGAGTGTATACGCCTTACTCCATAATTAAATGTCAGCTAATGTCGAGGAAGAGTCGATAGCTGATTACAACACTATGGAGTTTTTAATCTTCACATTTTGTTCGTATTTGTTTTTGTATAAAAGTTTATAGCATTAACTAAAAGAGTTGGGTACCTACGTACATTGAAATCTTAAAATAGCATTTCATAGCCACTATATCTTATGTTATGGCAGTGATGAAGTATTATTACTAAGTAATGAGGCGTACAGTATTGCTTTATATTGTTCTATTAAATATTCTAAAGAGCATCATATTATTATGAATAGGAGGAATCATTTAGTAGCGTGAAATTTCGTAACTTTTATTTGTGCTGTTGAAAAAATTAAAGAGTCTAGAATTTATTTTAATAATTGAAGGTGTTAACCCCACGTCGACTCACGCCGCAAATCGGATGGCGCTTGATCGGAGACAATCGGTATTTATGTTAGATTACATTAACTCCATTCTATAGGAACGTAGTATTCGTTACTTAGCTGTTGATGTACTTTCTTATGAAGTGTCAAATGACACATTATGACGAAATAAAGAGTCAAATGAATTAAAGTCGTCGAACGCAAAGGTTTTAAGTATTCTTTTCTCCTGTTCAACTTTTCGTATTATAAATATTTCAGCACTTAAAGTGTGGAGTATTTATGTTGTATACAAAAGAAATTGAAAGTACGTTAATTTTAACTTTTTTTCTGTAGCGCATAATGGACTCTGCGGAAGCCGCAGCTCTATCTCCAAGGAGCACAGGACCTGACGGAACTTCTGGCAGTTACATCGACGCGCGATGGCTGAACGTGCACTCGGACGACGGCACCCTGGCAGCACGCGCACGCCGCTTATTGCTGTCGCCGAGCCGGCATTTCGACCACATCGCGGTTAACACCTCGTACAGTGCTGTCCTAATGCCGGAATTCCCTCATGGAACACGTAAGTGTTTTTATTTAACCCTTATCGGTCCGTTGGATCTTTTACAGAGGCACCCGACATTTGTTGCAACTTTGTAGATCCCGCTTCGGACCCATATGTTTTTATTATGATTACTCTTAAGATGACACGGTATCGTTGGCGTTGACTATTGTTATTTGTAGATGAAAGGAGCTCAACTATTTTTTGTTACGAACATACATTTTTTTTTTCATAGTGAACAGAGATACAAAAACTTGCAGAGCGCTAAGTGCTAATAGTCTATCAGTTACTAGTAGTAGTAACAATTGTAAAAATCTATCATCAAATTCCTTTTCCACGTTCTGTTGAAGCAGTTAATTTATTAAAATCTCTATTATGTGTTATATTATCTATATTATGTTTAATCGACAAAATGGACCCTTAGTCACCGTTTTTGTTCTTTGTTGATTTTTAATACCGATGAATTACCCTATTCTTTGTATGTTTTATTCCAGTACTTTTCTAGCGTTTGTTGAGATACGTCTAGATAGTTAACACCGCAGCGTCTGTTTCTATTAATAAGGCGGTAGCAACATTTGTATTTCAGGGTGTAGTGCGCTTAAGCCAGAGAAATTACCGATATATCGTGACTTCTAACGTATTTTGTTTGAGCGCAATGTGGTGTTTTGTGAAATCCGCATATTAACGCTACATTTTGTTAGACGTATCATTTACTTATATGAACCTAACAATTTCCTCTTTCCAGTTTATTCTGTGAACATAAAACGAAATTACTTTTTTGTTTACCAATCACATGTAATCTACGGAATCTATAGAAATGTAGATGTAACCATAAGATGCAGAATAATATATAGACTTAGACTAATTACTTTTAGTATGCCGTAGACCATTACCCTTTTGTTAATTTATTTATTTACTTAGCAACGCTGTTAGTTAATCAGCTCGCACAAAATACTATAAAAATATGGTCACATCGATAGGAATTCCTTAATACTATAATAAAATCACTGGCGTAGCAAAAGTTATTTTGACTGGGAATCGAACTCGGTAGTGCAATGCACGGCGTGTTCCGATCTGTCTAATAAAATATTTATTTAAGCGGATAGAGGAAATGGAGCGCGCGGAAGCAAAGCCGTGTTGTACCAACTATAAACCGCAACGAATTTAAATTTAAATTGATTTTACTTCTCCATTAAATTTTGTACATTTTCATACTAGTCCTTTTTCTTGATTTGAAAATGACACTTTTCTATGGATATATTTATTATTATTACTCTAAAGCTTAATTCATTTATTTTGTATGTTAATATTTCAGTATTAACGTTTACTTTTTTATCGACTATAGGCGAACACTTCAACTAAATATCATATGATGTATAATGACAATTAGGCCATAGATGATTAAGGCTTCATATCTCAGTTGTTTTAATGGCTACAGTTTCCAATAGAACAGACCATAGTATTGGCAATTCAAAACTAATACATAAATTGTATTGTACAATAGACGCGATTTTACAGGACTACACACTAAAATATATAGTTACGTTGTCGTGACCAGAAATTCTTTGACCTTTCAAAGATAAGAACTTCAAGCAATTTACTATTAATTTCTATAGTAAAAGTCATATTTATTTATGAAAAGCATGGACAAAGATACTTATATCTGTTATATAGAGTTACTTGATATAACCTCATGAATTAAAATTTAAATAATTAATAGTATACGGGCCTACGTGACGCATACATAATGTAAAACTATGCATGATTTTGAATTATCACTTATTCCACATTAGCTTATTATTATGAAACTAATCCTAGTAATTACTCCTTTAATTAAAACAAAACATATTATCATTGAATAATACATGTAAAGCTAAATTAACCAGTTTTCTAATTTTAAACAAACTATGACATTCCTATACTCTAAACTGAGATACTAAGTAGTTAGAGGTTTAAAAGGGTATGGGAATTAATGTCAGATAGTTGACAACCCTAGTTGCGTAGGTATTGAAAATAGCACATTATATTTGCGAACACCCCGACGTCGGACAGCTGTAGATATGCACGGAATAATTAGCAACCAACGCTTCGCAGTGAAATTGGGAGGAGTTCGAGTGGAAAACGTATTTTGTGTGAATTTCGTTTATTCGTAACGGCGGGTATAATGAAACTGGTAACACAGGGTTTCATAAAATGATTTTAATACAATGCACAATGTGGGGACCACAAAATTTATTATCGAGCTCATCGCATAGCGTATGGCCATAACATTATTGTATTAGCATTTTCTCTTATAGACCTGACCCTGAAACATCTGTCGGTATGTCATTAATTTCAGGAATATCTGAAATGTCTCCAATTATTTTTATAGCATCCATGTCCTAATTATAACATATCATTATATTTAATTAACCGTATACAATTGTCGCAATTTTCCATAGGTTTTGTGAATATA
Source organism: Pharmacophagus antenor (assembly GCA_018245475.1). Lineage (NCBI taxonomy): Eukaryota > Metazoa > Arthropoda > Insecta > Lepidoptera > Papilionidae > Pharmacophagus > Pharmacophagus antenor. The sequence continues at coordinate 9,414 of DWQX01000971.1, forward strand.
AAAAGATTATCTCATTACCTGTCGAAGTTATAACCTTTAGAGGTTTAGGAAAGATACAATGGAGTCACTATTTTAAATAAAAAAACGAACTACGCATGTTATAAAACTTGTAGTTTGCAATATTATTATAACGATTGAATTACTGACTGGTACGTAAATATTAAGTATTATTATGTGCCCTATGTTTTAATGCCACATCCATTACAATGTGGCGAACAGTTGTTTTTAATGTGAACTGATTTGACGGCGCGTGACATGCGGGAAGCGTGTGATGTACCTTTACCCTGATTTCATGAGACCTGAAATATCGTCGATGTGAACGTACGTACTTCTAAACCCAAATTTATCAAACATATTAAATATAGTTCACTAAAAAGTTTCAATAGCCTCTTATGTTTGAAAATTTCGCGCATGTGCTTCTTACAAAAAAAAAATATATTTATATTTATTGTATCCATTACATTGAATATAATTAATAATATTACATTTATACTCCCACGATCTAGTCTATGACCTACACGATCGAATGAATATTCAATATATAATCAAAATAAGATTGAGAGAAACTGAAGAGAGATTACTGTGTCTTAAGACATTCTGACCACGAAACATTATAAACTAGCATCATAAATAACTAAAAGTCGTACTCATTTTCTAATGAACTACTTTTCAGTCACTCTCAAAGGTTATAAATGGAAGAAATACGTGTTAGCTAGCATCTGAAATTTATCCAACAGCCACCCGAGATGCTTGACACAGAACTACAATACTAGTAACCTTCGACACAAAATGTCTATGCAAAAAAATAATGCTTCGGTTTTATTTCTTGTGTTTAGGTTTTAACCGGAAGTCGGAATAAGAGTATACTTTTTAAAACGGTTTCCAAATAAAACTGTGAAGTAAATAAAAACATAAAGATACTGATGAATGTTATTAAGTTGTATGTATTTTTTTCATTAAATCCTTGTGGCAACTATATGATATCAAGAACATTAAGCGAGCAATGGCATAAAAACAATACAATGTGGATTTAATCCAATTTAATTTATAACAGACTTGTTTTACAACAATATACATTCAGATGGGGAAGCATTGAGATGCGAATTTGTTAAACGATTTAATTTTCCGCTCTCACAGCCAACGTAGAAACTGATCGTGGCCGTTGACCAACTCCGCCGATTACGTTTCTTTTAAATGTCGTCTGAAGTAATTGATTCTAATTGGTCAACATAAAAGCCGAGTTTCTCTTTGTTTTCTTAAGAAAGCATTTAACTTTCGTATTTAACAAAACTTTGCTTAAATTAATATTATATAAGCAAAATCAGAATAACTGTCATTAATACATACCTAGCAATTTAAATTAAATTTCTATTACTTATTAGGAAAAAAAAAAATACTATATTGTTACACAATTGGGACATTGCTATAGGAATTACTTATTGAAAATAAAATAAATTTAATCTCTCTACTAGTTAAAAAAAGTTTTTTTATCATCTGTTATGAAATTTTTATAAAAATTAAAATGCTGTTATTTGGCAGAAACTTTCTGCCATATAACAGCATTTTAATTATAAACTAATCAATACAATACAACTTGCACGATGAGATATTTCCTTTATTTCACTATTTTATTGTGATGAATTTTTAAATGAAGTATGTTAGTTTTCGTAATTTATTTTAATTGTTATGTAGTACATAACATTACATAGCATTTATGCGTAAAAGCAATACTAGGAAAATAAAATAAATAATTATAATTAACAACATTTACGTTCTCGTAGCTTAAACAATGAGTAAAGTTAATAATGTTCAAAAATAATTTTCATCATGCATCAAAATCTAATGTTTAAAATCAACATCTAAATTTTTCTGCTCTAGTACGTCTGCTTCTCATTTTATTTGTTTAAAATATAGGCAAATTTTTATTACCAAACCATGTACTCATATTTTTTTTCAATAAAGACGAGACGTTTGTTTTCACTGAAAGTTATAGTTGTTATGAAGCGTTTATTAATAATACATTGCAATCACAAAAAAATAACATAAGCTCATGGATCACCAGGCGTATTCGTAATCGAACAAAAAAGGCTTCTTTATTGTTCATTTATCTGGCAAAAGAATGTTAAGATTCTACAACAACAGTCTTAACTAATTGCAGAAAAAAGCCCAGGCAGGATTTATGTGGCACCCGAACTATATACCGGGCGGGCCGACATACGGTCCCGCAACCCAGGGGCACTTATGGCGCCCGCGGCGGTGAGAGAGCGGAGACTTCAACTCCGACCGTCCTTGCTCCGGGAGTGGAAGCAACGGTTGGCCGATCCCTCGGCTGGCTGCAGGACGGTCGAAGCGGTCCGTCCTGTGTTTGAGGAGTGTACGGGTCGGCGACACGGCGTATTATCGTTCCGGGTCACCCAAGTACTCTCGGGGCATGGTTGCTTCGGGTTGTACCTTTGCAATGTGGCTCGACGCGAGCCCACGGCGATGTGCCACTACTACGATCGCGGCATGGTGGACATCCCCGACCATACCCTCGCCAATGACCTCCGACTGCCGTGATCCGGATAGCGGGCGGTGAGTAAGGCAGCTCACCGCCTGCGCTCTGGCCTTGTCGGATGGTGTGAGAGTGTTCCCTTGCACCGGACGATAGTTCATCCAAAAAGACTCGAGACAAGGGCCGCTAGCAGGGCAGCCCGCCGCAAGGGCGCGGGCCACGCTGCAGCAGATACTGCTCCCGGCCAAAGCGGCGTCGATGGAACACAGGGGAGTTTTAGTGGAATGGCACCCCACACACCGGCTGCGCACACTGCCTGACCGTAGCTGACGGTCCTGGCCATGAGTTCCTAGCACCCAAAAGGATTTCCTCCCGTCCAAAAAAAAAAAAAGGATTTATGTGGCAATGTATTTTTCATTAATGAAACACTCAATTCATTATTGAAAAACATAATATTCTACTAAGTACTAATTAAAGCAACAATATTTCTTCTTCTTCTTCTTGTGCCTCTTCATTATTGGAGATTGGCCGTCAGCAAAGGCAATATCTCTCTATCTTTAGCCAAGCGAAAGAGGTCTTGAACCCTGGCAATCCATGTCCACTCTCTGATATTTCTGAGCCAAGACTTTTTTCTACGACCAACGTGTCTTTTCCTGGCGATTTTGCCCATCATTATAAGTTGGAGAAGATGGTATTTCTCGTGTCGCAACACATTACAATTTTTACTTTTCCTTAATCACCGCTTCAAAAAACTTCGTACAAATAATTACTGGTGTTCATTAAAATTCAATAAAGAATGAATGTAAATTTTCTTTTAAGGATGGAATTATAAACAAAAGGTTCCAATCTATTAGATTGAAATAGTACCTAGGGGTAACAACATTTCAAACTATTCCTTTACCGACAAAAACATTGAAATGGATTACATTCACGACATTTCCCTTCCGGTAAAATTCAATTCAACAAGTTTTGGTGTTTAATCTCTCATAAGCCATGGACTTTTTTAATAACTTTATTAGTACTATATAATGTTATGCAGCCCTTTTTAAAAATACATCGATTACATTTTTCAAAGCAAACATTGCTTAAATGAGCTTACTCTTAAAGTCATGTATACAGTTACATCTGATATTTATTTTATAACAGTACAATTAACAGTAATATATAAATAAAAATATAATTTTTTATACACAGTTTTGATTACTTTTAAAAGATATTTAATTGTTTGTTATTAATTCACATAACTTGTATTTAAACAAAAATGTATTGTTACACGAGTTCACAAAACTTTGTTACGAGCAATACTTTTTGCTTTACAATACTTTTTCTATTCTTTTTGCTTTACGGGACCAAATAAATTAATATTATCAATATATGAAGTAATTTAGATTGGTATTTTATATTACTATAACACAATCTGATAAAAAAGCACAGGCCTAACTGCACAATCAACGATCTTCCTAAAGGCTGCGACTTCAGAGTTATAAGCCCACATTTTCGATAATACTCTTGTAACAAGTTAACTGTGCTATGATATTTTAAATTTTTGTTTAATAATCTTAACCAAATAATAAAAATACTTTCAAACGTTTCGACAATTCACTACAACGAAAATAAAATCATGTGACCTATCGTTATAGGCTTTATATAACATTTTAATAATATTATAAATTAAAAAAAAATTGTTTTTAATGTATCTCAGTACTTTACCAAAGACTAAAAAAACTAAATCATTAAAAATATTGGTTAAAAAAGTACATGTACAATATAGATAATTAAAGTAAGCTCTACTTAATGCATAAATATTTGCAGGCCTAGTTCCAGATAGAGAAATGATGGACCAAATAATGTGGTCGGAGCACTTGGATCCACTTTTCGTGAACAACTACGAAATTGATCCGACGCTATCGTGGCAGTACTACGCATCAGCCACCGGCTTCATGAGGCGGTATCCAGGTAACGACCCTGTAGAGAGCTTTTCGCCTAAAAGTAAAAAGCTATAATATATATATATTATGGATATGAATGGATATTTTTGTTTGCATGAACTCTAACGTACCTTCTATAAATTTTATTTTAATAACAAAAATGTTTTAGATAAATGTATTTATTTATTTAAAGAGCATATTAATAGTTCACTGTTTATAACTTCCACAACAGTAAATATAACTAAATAGTTCTTACATAAACACTTTTATCAAACTATGGCCATATAATAACTATACTTCTCGGTTAGCATTATTTTTCCGACAATATTATTTTATACTTAATAACATTTTATAATTATTGGGTAAGAATTTAATGATGGATAAAAGCACATAAATATGGTTGACACTATGTATGATTGCTATATAGTTCATGATTGATCATGAAGTAATATAAACGCATGGAACATTTTGGTCGCTGAGATCTTACAACCATTAAATGATCAGCTCGAACAAGGTTCTCGAGTTTGGCGAACGAAGTGACATTTCTACGCAATCCATTGAGGTTAACTGATCCAATCCTAAAACATCACCCCAGCGGCCTCGTTTCAAAACTGGCGACGGTTTAAAAGAAGTATATTGCTCGCTGAGATATCGCCGTTAGTGCAAACTGCGCGAAACTATGCAACCTCGCCCGGGGCACTTCCTATTCTGAAGATTTCTTTGAAAGTGCTTCTAAAATTCACTGCGATTTACAACTTAGAGATGTTACTTCAACACTATTCCTGTTAAATACCAAAAAAGTATTATGGTTTTATACAAAACTTAATGCTGTTTAGAAGTATTCATACTTACATAATATTGTTATCTCGTCATTATTAAATTAATTTAACATTAACAAAACGAATGTACCTAAAAATAATTGGATCATCTAACTAAATAGGAAATTAGGAAACCCTTCGAAGAAAAATTTTAATATAAATAAGAATAATAATAAAAATAAGAATGCTCTAATGATGAATAAATGTTACGGGAACAGTCAAAAAAATTCAATTCTTTAAAATAAATGTTTTTCATTCAAGTTTTAAAAAATAATACAAACCGACAACACCTTACTTTGGTAATTTTACTTCATAATACTCAGTGTTTTTCCCTATACGAATTTGCCCTGAAGCCATTTACTATTCTATAATTACTATAACGATACCCATTTACTAATTCGGGTATTTTTTTATCGTGATCAGCTATGTCATGGCCACCGGAAGACGGATATTCGCACCACGCGAGGGATTTCTACGAGTTCAGGACGTTGAACTGGTTCGTTGAGGCCGCGACGTCGCCTAAGGACTTGGTGATACTTATGGACGACTCTGACGACCTGGGTTCATCGTACCAGAGGCTGGCCAAGGCAACGGTGACCGCGCTCCTCGACACACTCGGGCCCAACGATTTTGTCAACGTGTATCGATACAGCGATACGGTATCGGAAATACATCCGTGTTATACGAAGATATTAGCACAGGTTAGTTAATATATAGCTATCAATTTCGGAGGTGCAAAGATTTTTTCAAACCTCTAGCTAACCATCAATTGCAATATATCGCCGTAACAGCATTTCATTGTTTCGGCAACTATATATATAAAAGCTAGAATATTCTGAGTGAGCACACTTCACTCTCTGCGGCCTCACTGTTACTTGATGTCATATAAAATTAAGGTCAGTAGTCAGTTAGACCATTTTCGATTAAAAAAAAAAAGATAACTTTTGTTAGTTACTGGTTGAATTCCCCTTTCAATTCTACTTTCGTATTTCACCCTATCCGTCATACCATAGACGAAGGCCGTTTTTAAATGGCTCTAGGAATCATTGGGCAAATGCATGTATTGCGTGCGGCCGTACGCATTACACGATACACATCTGTCCTCGGTGTAACGCGGCTTAATGGAATCAATCAAAGTTGGTTTAATTTAAGGGTACCTTAGATTATAACAAACAAATATCGTACATGATATGAATCTTTTGTTAAAATACAGTAACAACACATGATCTTTTTGTAACGTAGTTATTAGTTAATAATTGCTATTCTTCCATTCTTAAAAGCCATCACATTTTTGTTACGAAAAAATAAAATACATATAAAAGAATATGAATATTATATTTTATATATAGAATATTGTCTAACGTCGTTTATATTTAGTTATAATAAAAGAAAATGGAGTATCTAGATTCGCTGAAATAGCTGTTTTAAAATATGACTTTTGACCTGAATTGAACTTAATCTTGCTCGACTTTGATGATACTTAAGACTTCACGATTCAGTAGGCACATTTTATGGGGAAACGTCCACTTAGCCAGATGTAATTGAGATCTACGAAATATATCTTGGTGTATAGCAAAAACGAGAGAAAATTATGAACTACTTGGAATCTTCTAATCATTAATCAAAAGTATTATTTTATAAAATAAACAAAACTAAACTACAACAATGAGTTAAAGTTCTGTAATTGTAAGACTATATCTAACAGCCACTTGTGGTTCAAGTACTGATAATGTCTCGTCCAATCGGTCAAACACAATATTTTAACATAACATATCATACTTTTGCCTTTAACCCTAGCCAGAATGATTTTCTATCACTCCTTTATTTCTCTTTTATAACTATCCTATTCTTGTTATTCACTGTTAACGATAAAATTCTAAGATGAATGGCACGAAAATAAAAACTCGTCGAATGCTGGCATCAATAAGTACATTATTTATATTTAAATTTCGAACTATGCTACCACACCAGATAATTCCACGATGAGGTTACATATCAAACATAAATTAAAAATCGCAGCACAAAGAAATTAGCTTAGTGCCTTTTGAAAGACTTTTTGAAAGTTTTTATGTGGTTTCAAATTAATTTAATACATTAAAATCCTTGCATATTTTTAGCTGTTTTATAACTTACGTCAATAATTCCCAACACGACGAGTTTTTTTCATGACATAATGGTAAGTGTACCGCAGTGCCAACAATTAATAACAAAATTTTGTGGATCAACAACAATACTTCTATATATTATAAAATAGATTATTAGATTAGAATTAACGATATTGATCATCCATTTTATTGAAATTTGTTTTAACGTCAACATACATTATAAAAATATTCATTTTTAAATAGTTTCGATGTATTCGGGTTGATAAGACTATTTAAACTTCTATGTAATCCAAGTACTAGATTGACTTCAGTAAGTATACTTGACCTATTTACTATCTACTTGCTTTCAACCGCAGCTCAGCCCGCCTTTACATAAATTATAAATAGATGTGGTTGGTGATAAATACATATTTACATATATTAGTACGATCGGATTTAGATAATTATATTATAGTTGTTATCCATATATTTCTGTTTTATATAATGGTTGATGAATTATTGTAAAAGGTTCAGATTTCCATGCATTTTTTAAATATTTAGAAATGTCAAAATATTTCATAAGATTTATTAAATTATTACAAACTTTTACATGAAATCTGTTATGTAAAAAAGTGATAAATTGAATCGATTCATAGAGATAATACCTGCAATCTTTAGACGTGTACGAAAAACTGTGTACGAAAATTAATTATTTTAGTAAAAAGTGTAAACTAAAACAGAATCTTTCGAAACTAAGTTTCAATCTGCTGAGCATTGCATTTTCAAATATGTAAAAATATATTATCGTCGAGAAAATATTTCTTGTCATAATAACTTAGCGAATAATCATTTCAGTCACGTACTTACAAACATAGGATAGACTAAGATTATTATCGCGTTAATACATCTGCAGAACTCCGTTCACTAATACTTACTTAGCTGTCTTTACTTTTATTCGCTCGATTTCCGGGACGTGTTGGAAGGAGAACTATATATCAAGAATACTGTCGGCGTAGACTTATTGAGTTCATAAGTCGTGAGGAACATAGCAGATAAAAACTTCTTCACAAAGAGGCGAGAGGTAGCTCGTGATAGGTGGAATGCGGTGTTTATCGTTCAAGTTGGCGACTTATGATACTAAGTTGTATGCACGGGATTAGTTTCAAGTCTAGTGACACTTTCGATATTTCATCGGATGTTGAGTGGAAATCAAGCCGCAGATGGTAAAGTGTGTTGCCCATATTACTTTTACCTCTTAGGTGTATGGCAGCCAGAACAAGACAATGCTATAATGGCGACAGATTGAAAATGTTAGCTTGCCTAACGTGTGTGGCTTAGAAATCGAACCTGGAATCTCCGTTAAACCATTGCGCCACGAAGGTGGTATTATAATTATTATGTAACACATCTACCTATTACGAGTATATTGACGTCTTGCACCAAACAGCTCTTTGAATTGTAACAATAAACAAAAACTGAAACATTTAAATCAAAAAGGTAATTTTTTTTATTACTAGTCATAAATAATTGGATCTATTTTTATTATTTACTCTCTCAGATGTCGTCATACTAGTGTATATATATTTCTATATATGTGCAAAATTACTTTACCCTCACAATAATCGATTGAACGTCGTATAAGTTTACATATTTGAGCACTATGTCATCGTTATAATAAAATGAATAATTCGAATTCGAAGTTCATGATCAAATTCATACGCATCTCAATTTTGATGACGATTAATTGAACGGCATTGAAGTTGACATACAGTGACGCCATCTTTTATCGAGTGATGAGAAGCTATTTATAAAAAAAAAAACTTAGCAATAATATACGTGCAAAATTATTATGGCGATTAGTCCAATGATTTTTGCGACTAGAGCGTTTCCAAATACTTCTATTCATTTTTTATACATAAATGGATAAAAGGGACTGGACTTATAGACTTAATAAATCTTATTAAACCTAAATTATCCGTTACGGGCACATATTTAAAATAAAAAAAAATTCTAATGAAATATACAACCAAAATATTACAAAGACAAATTGCGAATGGTGTAACTAAACTAGCTAATTACTTTACCTAAGTGATATTACTGTTGGAAATGTCCTAAGATGGGCAGTAGACGGTGCGGGCCGGTACGCACTTCGAATAATATACGGCGCTGCAATTACCCCTCGACAAACATTCCTCGTGTTATATCACCGGTCTTAATGAAACCTTATTCGTATATTTAGGATTTGTTATACTTCAAGATACTCTGTTCACGTTACAAATGTACACACGATGTTGGTCTTGTACCAATATATCTACATTAAGTTACGTATACGTAATTGTTTTTAATGTATAAAAGCAATTATGGATGTAGAAGTACTATTTAACTTTTGTTATAAGAAAATTACTGAAATGTGGCTTTTAGTAATTAGATAACGTGACTGTTTTTTTATCGGCAATAGGCTAATACTTGTCGTCAATTTTACATAAAATTAATTGACAATAAGGTCGTAAATGGTGATACGCACTTACCAAGCAAACTCTAGCTCTCATATTTATCACTACACGGCAATGCTGTTGGGGCAATAGATTAACATCGGAGTTGGTAGCTAAGCATGCGAGTTCGAAAAAATCTTCCAATTTCTAAACTCCATTAATCATGTAGCCAGTAATTCAAACAGTGACATTGGTAAAACAACCACTATGCCATGGACGCAATATTACGTACTTAAATATAGTCTACTCTCACTGGAATACAGGCATGGGGAGACCGGGTCAAACTCCAGTTTGGTCCGGAAAAGACCCAGGCGATCGCGTTCACCACGCAAGCCAAGAGAGCCAAATTAAAAATTTGTAACACTATCATCCCCTTGTCTGACCAACTAACACTACTGGGCGTGATCATCGATACCTGACTTAATTTTATTCAACACGTTAACTATACCATCAAAAAAGCGACAAACATTTTCTAGAGCCTTTGCAAATTCGTTAGACCGATCTGGGGGGTGCATCCTGAAAACATAGAGTGCATCTACCGTCAAGTCATTATCCCCATGATAACCTATGCAGCAAGCATCTGGGGCTCAGCTACAAAGTTCTACTCTGTGCGCCGAGCACTCCGCTCGTTCCAAAGAGGATTTGCCATTAGAGCCATCAGGGGATTCCATACGGTGTCCACGGTTGCGGCGGAGGCCCTTGCCCAATTCCCGCCTTTACACTTGGTGGTGAAGGAGACGTGGGAGCTCCACCAGATGAAAAGGGTGGGAGTACCGTCGGAGTACTTGCCGGAAGATATCCACTTATACAAACGCGTTAAAGTGAGTGACCTATTGCATCCGGCAGACAGGCTGGACATCACCTACAAGGAGGCCACCACGCAAGAAGACACCGTCAGACTCACCAACCCTGATGGCCCCAATATATTCACAGATGGGAGTAAACTAGATTCTGGAGAAACCGGAGCTGCATACGTAGTTTTTCTTCCAAACAAACCACCCATTACTCGAAAACTTAAACTCTGTCGTACCGCTTTCGTTTTCATTTGCGAACTTTATGCAAGCCTTGCAGTGGCTGGGTAACAGCAGCCACTCCTCGGCCACTATCTTCACTGATTCTTTTTCTTCATTAAAAGCCGCCCAGGACAGAAGTAACACTGACCCATTAATAAATAAAATTCACCATAGCCTACACCATCTGAAAGCAAAGACCATATCAGTAGAATTTGTGTAGACAAGACACACGTAGGCATAGTCGGGAATGAACTCGCAGACGCTGCAGCCAAAGAGGCGGCTGTCAAGAAGACAGCATGCCTCATGAATGTCTACCCATTGTCTGTCCCACGTAAAGCGCGTATTGAGAGAGTCAATTTTAGCAGAGCATGGCAAGAAGACTACGTATCTGCCCCTCAAGGAGCGACTACAAAAGCATATTTTAGTAATATTACTGGCATTTCAGAATTCAGAAAATATACACGAACATCCTTCGCATTGACACAAATACTCACCGGACATGGATTTCACAAATCGTACTTACATAAATATAAAATCACCGATAACGATCATTGTCCCTGCGACAGTCTAACCACTCAAGCTATCCCACATATATTAAAAGAATGCCAAATATTTAGTAATACTAGATCTGAATATATATATTACTTCGAAATAAAGAAAATAGAATCATTCAACCTACTCACCACAGCAAAGAGCGAAACAGCTATCAGTAAATTCATAAAACACGTCGACACAATAGTGTCGAGATTAAAATCCATCAACGGCACCTAATGTGAGCCACTAACTAATTGGCAACAATATACCTGTATCAAATAGCAGGTATAGCGTTGACCACAGTAAACCAAAATAACAAATACCGCTCCTTCAAAATACAAACATGGCACTTTAAATAAAACAGTACATCTTCAAAATAAAGAAATATATATATATATATAGTCTACTGCTGAAGGAACCCTGTACTCTGACCTTTCAAACGACATTGGCTGTAACATTTGACCGATAATAAATAAGTTGGTGCTGTTATAAGGAATGTATTTATATAACATTCGCAGAAAGTTTCTATTTTAGTCTAAAGCTTTTAAATGTGGCTTCGCCAAACGTTCAGGTTGTAGATGAGCGGTGGCGGCAGTCCTTGACCCTGCTAAGTTTCAAAGGTCGGGTTATAAGTGGCCTGTAGTCATGTTCTGACGCTCTCACGGAACCACACTCAAAAGCCTCTTCGCGGTGAAATATCTACATCGCTAAATAAAACTTTACTTCATAAAAGTTAAAATATCCAATTAATTCTGACATTTTAATTGCCAGCATTTTTAAAATCAGGTTAATAAAATTATTGAATTTTACTATAATACTAAAAGTTTATAGTTTGTTACAAGACAAACACATCTTTAAGGATTATAGATAAAATTAAACAAAATGATAAATTAAATAAATACTATTCTAACCAATTAATGTATGAATTTATTTAAAGCTATTATATTTATATTTAAATAGTAAAGCATAGGTAAAACAATTTTTTTAGCTAATTTCCGCTTTGTTTAATCGTAACTTCTACGACCAAAATTTAATCCCAATACATTTCGCCACTACACGTGGCATAATCAGGAGATGTTACGGTTTTCGACAGCCCATCGAGATAAATAGTGAAACTATATCAAATATATATCAAATATAATATTTCAAATAATGAAACTATAAATATATTACTACATCATCTATTTCAAATATTACACTTTCGAAATCGTTTTCGATTCCATAGTACACTTACGGCCTACCGTTACACAATTGCGGTAGATATTTAAATAAATTACTTTAGTATAGAATCGCTACGATAGTATTAAAAGTACTAATAATATATTTAATACTACGGTTTCATTTCAACCTTAAAAACTGCGAAGCGATTACAATATGTAGATTATATATTTACCGTTATGTTATATAAGTATTGAAGGTATGGATTTTGTTGACTGTTAATTATTGATCTTAATAAGTACAATGTGTTCATGATTGTGTTATAATACGTTAAGATGAATGTCACGCTCTGCGTCTATTGACACCTATTATACAATATAGCGAACATATTATTATTCAGGTAGACAGATAATAAATTAAACTTTATTCGCAGGCCATCCCCGAAACGTTGCGTGAGCTGAAAACCGCATTGTGGGCCGCGGAGCCGGCTGGCGGGGCGGCCAATTTAACTGGAGCTCTGACAACAGCTTTCGAAATACTGCATCGGGTATCTATATTAATGTTACAAAATAATTGTATACGTTATTACAGAAATAACTTTTCTGTATCCGCCACATTATGGTTCGCATCTGATACTCGTACGCCATTGCAGAAGTGAGAGATAATGGTGAATATAATTAGATAGATACTTTCTGAATTGACGGTTTGATAAATATAATTTGTCCGAGATGTATAACAGATGGCAGACCTAAATAGAAAAGAACGTATGTTATTCCGTCCCATAAGAGATGAGCGTATGAAGAATAGGATTTATGAAAATAAATAAAACAGTAAATAAAATTAATTTCAAATGTCAAATTTTCCACACCTGATACCTTCAACAATGCAATTGTTATTTTATAAAGATAATAATCTAATTATTTTCCTTTGTTTAGTTTACAGTAACCATGTTTTTTATCTTTAATAAATGCTTCATACTTAAATCATATATATTTGTTTATTGTCAATATAATATACTAACTAATATTTTTATTTTTCATATTCAAAATAAGTGTAAATCGAGTACAAAACTAAAAAATCATATTAGTGAATGTCTGATTTTTATAATTTTGTCGAAAGCAGATATAGATTGCACATAAGTACGTGATCATGGTTGCGTAGTGTTTAGTACTTTAACTTTCTTTTTCTTTTATTAAAAAAAACATGTTTGTGCATTTTTCCGTGGTTCACAAAAAATATATATTGATATACTATTTGCCGATGGATCTATACTTTTAGAAAATAAATGTATTTTATTTCTATAGTACAATCGTACGGGCCAAGGTTGCCAGTGCAACCAAGCGATAGCGGTGATAGGCGCCGGCGGGGGCGCTGCGGGTATGAAGGGCGTGTTCCGCGTCTGGAACTGGCCACATATGCCCGTGAGAATGTTCACGTACCGCATAGGTGGCGATGCCACATCCGAGTACGTTATGGAGAACATGGCGTGCACCAATAAAGGTAAAACAATACATCTCAATCAGCCAATAACTTACAGTCTTTTATAGCATCCGTCGCGCAGTAGTTTACCGCTTATCCTGAAACATGGTGATCTCAGGTTAGATTCTGTTTTCAAATGAGTAATGGAGTTAGGACGGTGGTAGGATTTTTCCGATCCTGCCGGGCTACATGTTTCGGCAGTCACATAGATGAAAGCAAGAGAATTGTCATTGTCACATAACAACGTATCAATTGAAGTCAAATGTTATCCATTTCAATCAATAAAGGAAAGATTCAACTAACAATAGTACTGAAGTTCATGATGTAAGGAATATAGACTTTAATATCAATTCGTACCGGGCCACATTAATGCTATTATGGCGGTAGATTCACCATAATTGTAGGCTAGCTCTCATGTGGATTTTAAAAATCTTACCACCGTCTAATCTACAGTACTTGTGTATTTGTACATGTAGTAACTTCGTGATCAAACGATTAATATCCGTTCTAACTGGTTAAGCATTGCGCCATAAATATTGCGCAAAAAATATTTCGCCATTCTTCGCAACATACTTTTTAATTAAATGAAGTCTTAGGGGATTTAATATACGACTGTTAGTTAATTTGTATCAGGGTTCTACGTGACAATCAACGATCGCAGCGAAATAAAAGAGAAAGTTCTGCACTACATAGAGGTGCTGGCGCGACCCCTCGTCATGTACCAGACCATTCACCCAGTACATTGGAGTCCCGTTTACGTCGGTGGAAGGGTAAAAATATTTAATACCAACATTTTTAAGTTAACCCGTTACAATATCATTCGTCGATTTCCATCGATCGCGTCAGTCCTAGTTGAACTGCGCACGTGTCGGTTTTCCTATCCCGGCATTGGTAAATCTTAAATCAAATCATTTTATTCAAATTACACTGGTAAATAGCATTTTTTTGACGTCACAGTGTATGCACAGCTCCCCGTTTCGCCCACTCTTCACCGCTTCCTATATGATCTAGTTGTTAAGAAGGAAAGACACAAAAAACTACACAGCAACACGCTGTTTTGTCTTATAAACACGCAGTATTATTTTAATAGTGGTAAAAACTTGAAAATACCGAAAAAAATATATATCAAAGTCCATGGAAGTATTATGATAAAGGATTTTGAAAATTAAAAAATAAAGATTTTTTTTCATGGCATTTTACGAGCAAATAATATGAATCTGTTAGCACTAAAACAGTTAAGTTAAATTCGATATCAACATATTGCACGTTAGCTCTTCTTCTTTATGGAAAGTTGTTAAGTAAACCGCAGCGCCTATTTCTAATAAACAGTAACATGCAAGCGATACTGCATCGCTTACAAAAGGTGAGGAATATAAATGCAGAGCTAATAGCGTATAATCTTTTATCTTACGAGGACAAAGATAATATCGGTTGTACCCAAAAAGTTGCAGTTCATATTTCTTGGGTAAGTCCGCTATGTTTTGGTGATTAAACATATCACCATTAGTATAACTCCATTTTTTTGGCTGTCTCCTTGATCCAACCTTACCTCTTGCTTTAAAACGCAGAGGTCTAAAATTCGATTCCCAGACCACATGAGTAATGGAGTAAAAATGGTGGTAGGGTTTTTATAACCCACCTGGCTAGCATCCACCTTTAATGTAAATCAGTTGCCATAACGGCATTACTGTGTTCTGGCTGTTATAGATTGAAAAGCCAGAAGTATTCTGGACGACCATGCTTACTATTTACTGACTCCTTGTGACTCATCATCAGCCGAAATCTGGGTGAAGTGCTAGCCCATAATCGAAAACAAAACGTACCCATTCCGCCGTTATGTATCACATTTGGAAGCCAATGATAATTAAGAGCCAACAGCTAAGTTCGAAAATTTATGGTTATAGAGTAGCAGCTTATCCGACGATGGTATGGGACAGCTCATGACCTCTGTTTCCGTTCCGATCTTTGACAGGAGGAATCATACCGTAAGTAAATATGTAAATGATTACAAAAGTCGTAACAAAACTGTCACATATAAATAATAATTAACTCCTTTATAACTCCCTAACAATGAAGGAACAGAGAGCAACATAAAAAATATTAAATAATAACTGTATTCCCAAATTTTTTTAATTAAATTTGACTTTTTTTGTATGCTTTATATTCCGTATAATTTCAAAGTGATTAATCTAAAATTTTTCAGCAAAGAGAAGCAAATTTGCTCGGTGTTGTAGGCACCGATGTACCTGTCGATCAAATGAAGAAGCTCGTGCCACCGTATAAGGTACATTTTACCTTAAAAGTAATGAGGAGCTTATAAAAAAAAACTAAATAAATGAATTTTTATTTTGTTAAATCATTACAGTTGGGAGTAAACGGGTACTCTTTTATGGTGGATAACAACGGGCATGTATTGTATCATCCCGATTTGAGGCCGCTGGTAAGAAACTAAGTTATAAATTAATTATATACCCTTTGTTATATTGTATTAATAAAACATTTATACATTTATTTTGTTTCAGCACACTAATGAAGAGGTAAATATTTGAATAATTCTTATTATTTTTTATTATTATTGAACATAATTGTTATTCTTCAAAAAAGTGAAGTAACAATAAACTATAATAAATCTTTTCTTTAATGAGGCACATAGAGATTTTAAAACATAATGAAATAGTTCATACTTTTATTCTTTTTGGTATAATAAATATGTTTCCGCTGAGTTTTTATAAAACTAGATATAACAGTACTGCGGGCTCTGTCGACATAAACGCGTTGGATACTTGAATTTAGTCTTTGTTAATTTTCCAGTATACAGAGACTCTCAGACCCTTATACTCTATCGTCGATCTGACAGACGTGGAACTTCTTGTGGACTCCGACGAGAACTCCCGAGTGAATCTGACCTCGCTACTGCTAGATGTAAGTAACGAATGACAATAACACTATTTTTTTTTTTAGAAATAGTATTTGATTAATTTAATGAAAATATCTTTAAGGTTAATTGATAATTAAATCTTAGTTATTTGAAACTTCTTAAAACAAATTATAACATTTTAATAAAATATTAAATAATAATTAAGTGATCCTTTTATATTTTACATGTCTTTTTTTTGGAAAACCTCCCAAAACTCTTTTCAGTGTCGTAAAGATTAATTACTATAGAACACACATTGAACTAAATAATTGTATTACATATTCCGTATGTAAAAATATTTTAAAATGGGTGAGAAAATTAAATAAATAGACGAGGTTGAATTATAATTTATTGATGTAAGATTTAGTTTTCGGAAATCCATGACTCCTTCGACATCGGGCTGTCGAGCCAGTAACACCTCCTGAGGATAACATGTGTGGTGGCGCGTTGAGATTGTATTTTGTCGCAGTATTTCCGATTAAAATAAAACCGGCAATTAGAAATTTAATTTTTGTTTTATTGATTTTATAGGGTTTAAATAGTTATTGTTGTCTCTTAGCTACGTCACGACATGATAGAGCAGCGCGAGGGCGAGACAGAAATTGGCGTGAAGGTGCAGTATGACGGCATGCGTCGCGTAGCGACACGCCGCCAGCGCTACTTCTACGGGCCCGTAGAGGGCACGCCCTACTCTCTCGCGGTCGTGCTGCCCGACGGCTACGGCATGTACGAACTGCAAGCCGAGCAGGAAATCAAACACAGCCCGTTTAACGGTGAACATTTACATAGTTTATCTGTACTGCCATAAAAGAATTGCTATGTTCCGGCAGTCTAACATGTGAACGCCGGAAGTATTCT
The DNA here is from genome assembly GCA_018245475.1 of Pharmacophagus antenor. Taxonomy (NCBI): domain Eukaryota; kingdom Metazoa; phylum Arthropoda; class Insecta; order Lepidoptera; family Papilionidae; genus Pharmacophagus; species Pharmacophagus antenor. The sequence goes on from DWQX01000971.1 coordinate 27,189, forward strand.
TGGCGAACACGCCTTACTGTCTACGATGATCTCACTTTACATCAAATTAAATCCAGGTCAAGTGTAAGCCCATAGCCGATTAAAACTTTTTCTTTACTTCGAGTTATGCTGCTATTTAACTTTTGGATCCCAAGGAAAATTCGATGTACACATACGTTTTAAGGGAGTGATATACTCTTCCTTTCCATTAATGTTTAAAGGGTAATTAATGTAATTTTATTAATATATTATTATTGTTACATAATTAAAACATAAATATAATTGTTTTTATAAATAAATAATCCTGTTTGCTACAGAAGGTTTCTTCTAAGTAATTGTGTATAAAATATATATTATATTAATATTATAAATCGAACCCTTAAAACATTTTTCTTTGTGTATATAACTTAGTACAAACACTGGAACATGTCAGTATTAAGGTTCTATAAAAAATTTTTTTTTTTTTATAGTTACCGAATACTTCAAAGGCGACAATTGGAAAGTTCATCCTGATTGGTGAGTTTCTTTAAATTCATCATTTTAAATTACTGCCGATAGTAGAACTAGAATTAAAACGTATACTCATCCTTTTATGTATCTTAAACCTTAAGCTCTTAAACCTTAGCTTAAGAATGTATGAATAGAATATAATCTACTTTTCGCGTAAAAAACTTTCATTGAACATTTGTTAATAAAGTAACGAATAGTTATATGATACGATTAACCTTTAGTGACCACATTAATTTTACAATCACGGATGAGATTTCAACATTATTCAAATCAAACTAACATTTTGAATTAATAAAGGCATGAAATGTTTTATTATTTTAAAAAATAATTTAATTAATAAGATATTATGACGAAATGTGAGAGGCTTACGTGAATGAAGCTATTACCGCATCGAAAAGCTTAAAAACTATATTTTATTTTAGTATTTTAGAATTTTCTTGTTATATTAATAGAAACAAAGACTTGTTTTATTTTATTTTATTTTACAGGGTTTACTGCGAATACTCGTCCACATCGGAGCAAGTGTTCAACAGCCCCGAGGAGCAGCTACTCCACTTCCTGTCGCGCGCCGGCCGGCCCGGCTGGAAGTGGATGTCGCTCCGCCCGCGGGCACTCACTCTGCACAACGCGCATAAGAAGCAGGACCGAGACTCCTATTACTGTACGTGAGATATACGATATTAGTACCTCATAAACAAGAGTTTATTATTTGAAACGTTATTTCATCTCACGAAACGATCACAATATGTAACTTATTGCTACTATTGGTTTTTTCCACTGATCACCACTAGGTAAATAAATAGCAATGAGATGTGAAGGAAATGCTAAATGTAAAGTCAAAAGAATGACTTTCATATTTTCATTTTACCATTATACAACATACACAAAATCATATATATTATGTATTCCTTTAAGCTAAATATGTTAACCCTTTGCGCTCGCACGGCGGCACCCACTTGCCACGATATTTCGCGCTGCTACCCGAATGACGAGTTAGATGCGCCGATCTTTGTTTAGGCTAGGTTTCGTTATCTTCAGTTGATCCAAGCCTATTATAAGTTTGTGATAACTATAATTTTCAAAATATGAGAACTCTATGTTATAACATTATTTTCGTTTTGTATTGTAAATTCATTTTTTGCTACCTGTTAGACACTTGTAACAAAAGCGCAAAATCCGAAAAAGTCGTCGAGCGTAAAGGGTTAACCTACATATTATCTTGATCAAGCCTAATATTAGATCGACGAAAATAATCCATAATTGTGAATTCGATCACAAACAACTCAAAAGTGGTTTGAATGAGAAAAAAAAAATGTTTATTTTCGTTTCGTTGTTTTTGAATTACACTTAGTATCTAATCAAAACGATTCAATGCTTTTTAGGTGATAAAACACTAGTGCAGTCGCTTGTTCGGGACGCAATGGTAATTAAAGAATTGGACGCTCACACTGGACATGCTAATCATCACTCTCAGTAAGTAGTAAATTATAATTAAGCATGCATTTATTTAACAATGCAATGATTCACAAATTCGCAAAACAAAAATTTACGCTGGTAGCAACCGAGTATTGAATCGAGCATAATTAATATTATCAAATGTTACGGCGCGATATAAAATTTTGCAACACTTGCATGTTAAACTAAAGCACATATAGGTGTCCGAATCACGTTTTAAGCACATTAAGTTGTTTTTATTTGTTTCACTAATTCGATGTGTTTGTCACAATAGCCCGATAGCGACTTTAATGGCTCTACTGACAAGGTAAAGTAAAAATAACATATTTGTAATCTATATCGTAGATGTGTTAGTATTTGGCTAGTAACGAAATAAGAAATCACTAATGGACATTTGTTCTAAATCATTTTAAATATCAATATCATTAGCATTCATTTATTGAACAAAACAAATCAAAGTATATTTAATATATTAATAAAAATATTAGAATTTCCATACACCATGAATGTATTATCATATTCAAATCTAATACTTTACGCGTTTCTTTAATCATTATCGTCATCAGTTATCAAATGAATTATCTTTTATAACCAATTCTTAAAGAGCCATTATGAAACATTAGCTGAAACCTTCTAGACAGGATATTTTAGCGAAAATGGTCTAAAGATAAATTTCTTTATTGCACCTTTAGTTTTTCATCGTCTCCGTTCCTGTAATGGGGAACGATTAATAGCAAATAATTTTTCCTCAAGTTCTACAAAATAGCTATCCGGGATCAAGGTAAAATTGAGTACTAAACCTCCGTTTTTTGTAATTGTTTTTTCTAGTAAACAAGGATTTGTGGATGGGTGTTTAACTAAATAATATTTAAGTTATATGATTATTTCTAATAAAACAAACAGAATAAAAAAAAGGGTAAACCATTTAATTCATTAAATAATAAATTAATGTAAGCATAGGCATCCTAATTTAATAAAAGAACGAGTTAAAAAAAGATTATGTGTTAACACTAGGACTCGATTTCATCTGATGTTAAGTGATAATGAAGCCGTAGATGGTGAAGTGTGTTCACTCAGAATATATCTGGCTCTCACGTGTATGACTGCCGGAACATAGCAACTATGTTATTACGGCAGATTGACATTGTAAAACCGTACCACCGTCTAGACTTCACTACTCCTGTGACTCGGAAATCAAACCCGTGAACTCTGCGTTACAAAGAAAGTAGGTAAACCACTGCACCACGAAGGTATTCAAAAGTTGCTGAGTAACGAACAATCCAAAAAATACTGAAACTTTGTTGTTGAACACAGCACATTTTTATTACACGACAGGAGGAGAAGGAAACATTAATAATAAGTTATTAGGTACATGTTAAGAAATATTAAATTTTGTTTTACATTTATTTTAAGCTCTAATTTGTGATGGTAAACAAGAATTTTATGAATTTTATATCTTGAACAAAATTACAATAACTTATTTAAAACATTACACATTTGTGCAAATAACATTTTAATGAATTTAAAAATTAGAATTTTCTTGTAGTTGCTGTATATATCTATATTTACGTATGTATGTCTACATTAATGTGTTAAAATTTTAATTTGGAAAAAGGTTTTGACAATGAAGGTCGTTGCAGACAAGGACGCTTCCACAAGTTCGTGGTGACGCTGTCGTTCATAGCAACCCGCAGCGGCCTCCTCAAATGGATGGACAACACAAACACCTCTCGTACTTCAGACTCTGCGGAACCGTAAGTATTTTTAATTATAGATGATTAATAATAAGTATTTCTGTGAGTATTTATAGAAGCGAATTCAACTACATAAGTAACGAGTTAACATCGCTCTTTTCCAAATTTAAAAACGTTGTAGCTTGATGAATTATCATTTATGAGAACCATCCTGTGAATTAATGTTATGAATACAAAGTTGTTTAGAAAAGATTTTAACAGTGAAACCACCGTTTGTTCATTTGCTAAACTTATTTTGTTTTTTGGTGTGCAGTAATGATTATTCAATTTTATTTTAATTGAAACGACAGATTTTGTATATCTATTTTTAGCGCTAAATTCTTGTGAGCCAAGCGTAACATTTTATATTACAAGGTATTAGCAACATAGCATCTAGCTGACTATATTACGACAGGCATTTTAGTGAAAAATACGGGCGTGCGTTCGACTCGGAGTGGTACAGGCGTGCGGTCGAGCATCATGCGATAGAACCGGAGAGTTTTGTGTTCTCCGTGCCCTTCCGCGACATGGAGCCGGACGAGATGGCGCCACCGCCGCTGGTGATGGCTACGCATGCGGTCTTCGTGGAGTCCAGGGGGCACCGAGCGCCCGCCGCCGTGGTCGGTCTTCACTTCCAACTCGACTCGCTCGTGAAGCACTTCTTGAATGTCACGTCTACTGTGAGTCAAATAAATTATTTAACTAAGATGCGTTTTGTAACTGTTATTTTCTGTAGACAAGCCGAGTGTGATTTGTGAAAAAAATTGACCTCAATTGTAAGTTGTAAAAAAGTGTAAGTGATAATGAAGATATACTGATAGATGGTGAAGCATCCTCGCCCAGGATACTCTAACATGTAAGACTACTAGAACAGAGAAATTCTGTTACGGTGACAGATTGATATTGAGGGTGTGAGAAAATCATTGCACCACGAAGACAGTAAGAAGAAAGCAGGAGGAAAATATCTAAAATATAAAGTATATCCTTGCAGTGTGCAGCTAACAGTGTCTGTCAGAAGACTTGCGCGGGCGACGAACTCGATTGCTACATTTTGGACGATAATGGTTTCATCATTATCTCTGAAGACGCGACGCAAACCGGTCGCTTCTTTGGTCAAGTCGACGGCACCATCATGGACTCGCTGGTTCAGGATCGGATATACAAAAAGGTTACCGTCCACGACCATCAGGGCAGATGTCCCGATTCACGGAACTCGTTTAGCGGCGATAGCAATAAGTTAACAGTACGTACCTTTAAATTATGTTTTATAAAGTTGAAACACAAAACTGAAATCGTAATTTTTACTTAAAATCTATAGATAAATATCGTTTCATCAAAATGGCGCATACTATCGTGTGGCATCAAATTCTTTAATTTTAACACTGAGCTTAGTTTTTATATTAATAAATCTAGATTGCTAATACCAAAGTTATATATTCTTTCATGGTAATATTATTTCAATAGTCAAATAACCAAAACACCCAAATTATTTTGAAACAACATGTTATTACAAAATTAAACCGGAGTTAAACTTTAAAATTCAGGGCACATATGGCTAGAGCGCAAAAGTAAGAGTCGGTATTATAATTCTAGTAAACAATATTAAAATCTAAAATATTTTATATTGTAATTATTGGTTTATCGTGAAATTGTACTTCGCAGCCCATGAAACCATTATCCTGGGTAGGAAGTTACCTGTTCAATCTATTAGCCGTTTGGTTTCCGCTCTGGGAGTCAGTACACGCTCGCACCAGTCGCTACACTGACGATGACTTAGGTAACTACAATAGAATTTGATATACAATCTGTACTATGACCGATATAGGTTATAAATCAATACCATTTTGAATTTAATTTGATACTAGTTCAAAAAATAATACTATAACGAAAGTATAAGACATTAAAGTTTTAATGCAGATGCCGATTATGAAGATTATGAAAAAGAAGACCTCGAGTACGAAGATGTGAGCCGGGACCCGGGGCCGTATGAGATAATCGTCGACGGGACGGGAGGCACGACTGTGGGTCATGAAGGACGGGAGGGTCACGAAGGTCGGGAGGGTTGGGAGGGCCGCGACGGCAGGGAGGGACCGCCAAGGGAAGCACCACGCGAAGCCGCTCGCTCCGCTGCGGTGCGGCCGTGCGACA
>DWQX01000972.1:0-33002 GCA_018245475.1 Pharmacophagus antenor
CTGACTCTAGCGGAAGGTGACGTAGTGACGATCATCTCAAAGGATACGCCGGACCGCGGCTGGTGGCGTGGGGAGTTTCTTTCTGATAGTCTCTACGCCGTCCCGCATGTCGCAGAACGCCGCACCCACCTTACCTTCTATACGGCTGCCGTCGGTGTAAATTTGGGCAGCGGTGGTGGGAAGCTGGGCCACTCCCGCCCCTCTGTCCAGCCAGGAGAATTCCACACCAATTTGTTCAGACGGATGTGGAAGTCTCTTAAAGCTTGCTGGCACTTCCAGTTCTCGGTCTTCCAGCACTTGCCGGGAGCGGCCCCTCTTTACCTCAAATAAAGAGGCCGCTTCTTGAATCCGTAGATCCAGAGGAATGAACGATTCGTCCGGTTTCAGGCGACACCTAAAATCGTAAAAAATCATAGCGCGAAAATGTTCTCGACGCAAATCTATGTTTTAATGAGACACGATCATTTTAATTACCGCTCAAAAAATGCGAAGAGAAGTTTTGAATTTGGAACGTACCTATTTTTACTTATAAGTAATCATATTTTTAAATAAATTATAACTGGCCAGTCTCATATACCTAAAAACTTTTTCTCGCAATCCTTTCCGTGTGACATGGTATATATATATATATATATGTATGTATGTATGTATATACATATTTGTGTGTATTTAGTGTTATATATAAAGAACTGTATTTAAATTAAATACTATAAAAGTTCATGGTCTTTTATTATATCCTTTCATATCTTCTTTTTATCTTAATTTTTTGTCTTATTGATCGAAATCCGAACTAATTAAATAATTGCTAATCTGTCTCAGACTTTCAAATCGCAGCTGAGTACACATTGAATATTTGATATAATATGTCACCTTTTCAACAGCAGATTATACATTTTCTTTCTTTCTGCACTCTTTCTTTTGAAATCTATGTTTAAAATGGAATAGAAAGCTATACATATTAAAAAAAAGTAATTTTTGCTCATAGAAAAATAGATAGGTTTGTTTTGTAACATTAAACACTTTAAATTTCAAATTAAAAATATTAACTTATCGTATTGATAACTTTCCTTTGATCAATATTAATAGTAAAAGTAAAAAGATTAGCATTTTAGTTCGTGTCGTAACCTACAGTTTGTTGTTAACCAGGCAATTTGCTCTCAATAGCATTTACAGCGTTTTAAAAACAATATTTTCTGATTTTATGCAAAAAAAAAATAGAATATCTATTTTATACCAGAACTCAACTGCCACTTTTATTTGTAAAGAGTTATATTGACATAGCTTAAAATATCTTATTGTTGATTATTATTAATAATATAAGGTATTAAGGTTTTCTGGAAGAGACTGCTTTTAGCAGTAAGACCGCCTTTTCAACTGCTAACATATTCTTTTACGCCGCTCTATTTGTAACAGTTATTTTCTTTTATTTTATTTTATGTGTATTTTTTGTTTTTGTTATGCAATAAAAACTATTCTACTCTATTCTATATGAATAAGTAGCGGGATTAGTGACATTATGAATACAACTTTACGTTGAATATTTAGGTAACAATATTATTGCTCTGTAACCTTGGCTGTTTCAACGTGGGCTGTGCCCCTACCCGAAACGTGCTTAAGGGAGAGGACATATGTGCATTCCATGTCTCCGAAACTCCTTATAATATTCTAAGGCGATCGCCGAGCGTGTTTTATTAGGTACAAATTCAACATACCACTTTCCACCCTGAATCCCTTCCCTGGACCTAGGGTACCTTTTGTAGATTTCCTCTCCCAATCACCAAAATAGCCATTTTGTTAAGAATACCGTAGTGAGCCTTAAATATTTGTGGCATTATAAGTATCTTGACATTTTTGATTGGTGATTTTTTTTTTTGGTTATATTGAAAGCAATAATTAGAATGTTCACTGTTTATTTTTAAGTATTTCTCGTATTAGAACAGATGCAGTGGTTATTGTGTTATATTAACATTCGATTTTCTTTTCTGACATTCGTACAGGTTATTCATTCGTGTAATATGTAAGGGAACCATTTTTGTCAAGAAAGTGAAACTTAATATTTGTTAAAGAAATATTTAGTTCAATGCGTCAATGAAAGTGCCTAAATTCAACCTTCGAACACAAAGTAATTTGTAATGTTTTTTAACATGAAATATCACCGGCCAATTTACCGATTCCGATCGATGACATTGAGGCTTTTGTTATGTATATTCTCTAACTATCTTGCACGACGGGGGGTTTTCTTTAATATAACTACTACGAAATGAATTCAATTTGTATGATTGCATAATTTTGGGAAACTGAATTATTCATGTTTTAATGTGTTGAAAAAGTTATGATGAATGATAACACCATTTTTTAGTTTTTTTTTTTATAATAATATACCAAGGATTTAAGAAGTTCATGTGTACAATTATTGTCACCTTACTTGTAATAATAAAAAAAAACAATATAATTGTTGGTTATTAATAAACTACTTTTTAATTATGTAATATAGTTAAATCTGGAAGATTTTGATTAAGTTTTAACACAGCAAGCCTTATTTTCGAAATTTGTAGGAAATTGCGGTAATTTCTTTTGTAAAATTTGAAAGACCTTTATAAAACTTCAAAAGTTGTTAGCAACGAACATTTAATTTAAATTGACATAGAGATTGAGCATGTCACGTAGAAATATAATGGGCCGTGAAATGAGAAACTACCCTGCTTTGTCACCGCCCACATATTCTAGTTATAATGGTTACTGGGAGTGATAATGGGAATAACGACGGTAGTAGCTATATTGAATCGTAATATGATTTTTCAAAAACTTTAACATTGTACAACTGATTGTATTTTAATTAATTAGTCTCTCGAATAATTTATATACATTTATTAATTAAAATCAATGCGATTCATATTAGTATTTTAGTATAATATGCAATTCTCATGTTACATGTAAAGTATTATACTATTTCGACATAATGTAAAATTTTAAACTAAATTATATGAGTTGGACACACTATAATAATAATAACAAAAGTTCTTGAAAAAGATTCTCGATTACTGTTGATGTTGTATTACGTCCTTGCTAAACCATAAACCTTATTTATTTATTGATTTTAATAACGCACGACTTCCAGTTAATTCACTACGTTCTCATTGCAACTGTGCATATATTAGACTAAAAATGTAATAAACATTGATTGCAGACTTGCAAAAACAGGTACTTCAATATAACTGATATACTTAAATGTACTATGAGTTTTGCGCACACATATTTTGCGTTTTGATTTCGAGAAAGTAAGGAATATAACTGTTTAATTTTAGATGACCTTTTTTGGCCATCCCGGTATTTTTTTGGCTATGGCTCTCTTCAACCTGTAATATAGGTGTATCACCGTTACTAGGTCATGGGTAAAATATACACTGGAATGATATGTAGTTCCCAATTAAATTTAGGTGTTATTTCTTTCATGTCTCAATGATAGAGTACAATCATTCTTTTAAAAGACTTTGTAAATTTAATTAAGAAAATATATTGTTTTAGTTCAATGTCACATATCCGGTAATCTAAATTACAACCTTATGGTACAACACTAGTAACATTTTCATTTGATATATCGCTACACATAAATAATATAACATAAATATTACCTAAACAATGAATGACATGACTTTTTTAGACTTTTACAATTTTTCAATTAAAAAATAAATGCTTCAATTAAAACTAAGGTAATGGCTGAGTTTTCATCTGAATTTGTAGATAAAATCGCTTTTGACTGTATACAATTGTACAATACATTGCCAAAATTTGGAAAAGCTATTGACGGAGAATGGACAGTACTTTCATGTATAATACAGTTAGATACAGTTACACAAAGATATAAAATTATTTCGTTAGGCACTGGTTCAAAATGTGTTGGAGCTACGAGGATGTCACCGCAAGGTGATATAGTCAATGACAGTCATGCAGAAGTTTTTGCCAGAAGAGGATTTATGTTGTACATATATGACAACATAGAAAAGGCATTAATAGTAAAACCACACGAAAAATCAATTTTTGTAAACGAAAGCGGTCGGTTTAAATTGCGAGATAACCTCGAATTTATATTTTATTCATCTCAAATGCCCTGTGGTGATGCTTCAATTATGCCTAAATCTAATGAAGTAGATGAAGGTCATATTGTGTTTTCTCGTAAACGTGATGGACAAAATATAAATTATAATATAGGTAGTAAAATGTTTAAAGGTGATGTTGAAGACATTCATCGGACTGGTGCGAAATGTCTACCTAACAGTGAACAAGATCCTATGGAGCCTGGTTCAAATTATCACTTACTTGGGAAAGTCCGGACGAAACCTGGTAGAGGTGATAGAACTCTTTCAGTTTCTTGTAGTGATAAAATAGCACGATGGATCCATGTTGGAATACAGGGTGCCTTATTGGATTTGCTGCTTACTGATAGAATTTACATTAAACATATTATTTTCGGTTCTGGTGTTCCTTATTCGAAAGAATCACTGACAAGAGCTTTGTATAATCGAAGTATGAATGATATTCAAAATCCACCAATTATTCCAAAAATTTATCAGAGTACAGCAATTTTTGATCTCATCAAAAGTGAAAATAGATCACGTCCTGCGCCTGGAAGTATTGTGATGATTAACAGAGGGTAAATATTAATTAAAAGTAATCTTCAAGACAATTAAGCACTTTCCTACACACTTAATCTCATTTCCAACATATTTCTTTATGTTTACTAGCCATTGCTATTTAATTTCTATGTAAGATTATATTTTTTTTCATGCGCATAGTGAGATTATCAATTATATCTATGATGTATGCATATAACTGAAACCAATTTAATGCTAGAATTTTCTTTTAATTTTATCATACTGTTGGCTTTTAAATATAACAAAAGTATTCCTTCAAATAAAAAAAAAAATTTTAAAAATGAAACTTGAGAAATTAATTTTATTATATTTCCTGGTTGTTAAAAATATAATTATGGTATTAAATTACAAAGCTAAGGTAACATGGCATATTAGTTTTAAGATAAAAAATTTATTGCTATACATGCAGAACAAATATTTAGTTTACAATAAGTCTTGCAGTACATATTGTGTTGTTATTGGTTGGTTGTTATTGAGTAAATATTTTTTCAGAATAATTGAGGTTGGAGTTAATGGCATGAGATTAGGTGTTACAAAGAAAAATGCACATTTGAAGAGCAGCTCCTTATCCATATCAAAATATAAAATATATCAAAGATTTGTTGAATTAATAGAAAAAGATAAAACTTTGACAGAAAGACTGGCAGAGGATGGCGATCTCAGGACTATTCCATATAATGTAATGAAGAAGAAGTCCCACCGATATTATGTTAATTGGTACAAGGCCAGAGATTCCTTTTTCAAAACCTGGACTGTTAAACCAGATATGTGGTCTTTTCATATACCATCTAAGAGTAATTAGATTATATGCTAAAATCGTCCAACAATGTTTATTTATTATATGTAATTCTATTTGTACATACAGTGTATAAGAGGTTTTATATGAAAAATAAATATTTTAAAGAAATTGGAGCAGTGGTTATTGCTCACAAAACAGTACTTTTATTAAAAAAAAAACCAAAGTATTTTGGTTTTCATGATTGTTTGATTAAACAATAATTTTTGAAGAATCACAAGGTTAAAAAAACATCGATTTAAATATTTAATTTAATTTACTGTTTTACAATATGTATATACAAGACTATGCAGATGTAAATTTATACCTAACAGTGGGTGTACTGGTTAGTAATAAAATTTTTCAAGACAAATTTTTTTGACTTGAAGTTACATCTAAGTTTTTGTTTCTTAACCGAGGACTGTCATACAAAGCTTCATATACTTTATAAATATGTAGAAATTGTATTAAGAATTTTTTGTGTACTTTTTAATTTGTGAGATAAAATGAATTAGTTTCATAATTTTTTTTAATTAAAAATTAAAACATGATCGTCTCTTGTAGACAACAAAAAAATGCTCCACCTGTTTGGTTATTATGATCTTCTAGATACACGCAAAAAAATTAACAATCCGTTCTTCATGATAACTTAAGAGCCTGTCTCTTGTCTTGATTTTATGCTATTTAATTTTATCTTCCGCCAAAACCTATACGACATGACAATAAATTCATCCCTACTTGAAATTTTTTTGATGGTTGTTAAAAAGAAGTCAAAGTAAATATTTTACATATGTCAAAAATGCTTGCGTCGTTGTATCAAATAATTTATTTCATTTTACTAAAATCACATTTATATTTGTGAAATTGAATTATTATCCTGAAACACCTTAACACATTTTTACATTTACATAAAAAATTGTTAAAGAGTATTGTCATTTTCTATTTATTTTTAGTGAAAATCCTTGCAATAGTGAACTATGTTGTAACAACTGTTTAGACGTCTCTCTGTATGACGCATATCGTTCCTGTCTATATATCTATAATGAAAATGATTTTCGTTTGAGACGCTATCACGACAAAACTATTGAATGTACCGAAATGGAATCGTGGCCATTCGATGTGGAATTATTTACTTTAATTTTTAATTCCTTTTTCCTTTTTTACTTTTATAATCATTTCTTCCTGTCCATTAAAACATAAGATAGGCATTTTACTTTTTAAATCATTTGTTTGTAATTGGCACGGATTTCAACGGTTTATATTAAGTAAAAAATTTATTACGCCCAGTGAAGCGGGCGACAGTTTTTTATTTATGTAAAAAATTGTGCATTCCTTAAAAAGTATTTCCACTAATACTTGGAATATCCTACATACCCTCGGTAAATAATTTCAGCGAGTGGTCCGTTTTTAACGGTTCTTTATATCATTGATGGAGTTTGTTTGAAAGAGCCGAGTGACCTTAATAGTGGCAAATTGTCATATTACGTACCATCTGCGAACTGAATGCTCATCTCGTCGCAAATAAAAAACTAATCGTTCGCGATAGACCTATAACATGGTGCACGAATATATTAATTATTATATACTCGGGCACCATTTTATATTAGAGCTATAAATAATTAATTAGTAATAAAAATACATATACTTTATAACGAATTCCAATCTAGAAAGTAAAGTTTTTTTAGCCTTATATATGAAACCATTAGAATTTTTCTTAAGTTAAAAATATTCTTATTTGTTCAAATATTCGCAGTAAAAAGCATTAAATCTACGATAACATTTGTACAAATATTAAAGAATACTGGTGAAATCGCATATCCGAAATAGTTTTTTTTTGTATTCAATATTTATCATAATCTCAATGTATTTTTATTAAGTTGGTAGGTTGTCGTAATTTTATAATATTTAAACATAATAAAACATTTTAAAAGATAGCTACCATATAATATTACTGATATCTTTATAAAAGGTATACAAAATGTTAAGATTTCACGGTAAGTAATTGTGGATCCTACAATATATTACTTATTCCGGTAACTAAACCACTAACATTATGCTCTAGTAGTGTAAGCAAGCGTTTAGCAGCTTCTACTACTGCATTGTTTTAATTGTGCACCAAGTGGTTTTATTTTTTTTTGTATGTGTTGCGGAGTTTGTTTTTTTAATTAATTTATTATTATATTTTTTTTATCGACGATCGATTGTCACTTTACTTCTTTTACATATGATGTTAAGTGACAATGAAGCCGTAGATGGTAAAGCGCGCTCACACTGAAGTTTTCTCTCACATGTATGGCTGCCGAAACACAGCAGTACTGTTATGGCGGCATATTAATATTGAGAATGGGAGCTAACCAGGTGGTTTCGAAAAACCTTTCCATCATTCATACTCCACTTCTCATGTGGCCCGGTAATCAAACTTGGGAACTCCGTGGTAGTAAGCAAGCGGTAAACCATTGCGCCACAGAGGCAGCGAAATTTAATAACGATGTGTGAATTGCTAACATTCACTTTATTTACCGTAGTATCTATTATCAGGTCTATTGAACTGGTCGAACAAATCTTCCGAAAGGAGCATCATACCATCGGATTACGAATCCAACGTAAGAGAATGCGCATCTCGTAAGAGCATTAAAAGTTAGCATAAGTAAAACAAATGAGTTACACTATACGTAACAACTGCCGATTGAAGATGATACTTTCATATGTTTCTGCAATATCGTTTTTGAAATGTATTATCAGATAAAGGTTTTCTTTTTTAAACAAGAAATAATTTTATTGCAATTTTTGAAAATTTAAAATTTAAAAAATTATTTGCAATATTTTTTTAAATTTACATTACCGAAAAATTATCAATATGTGCATTAATTTCTGTGGATTATAAAATTTCTTCAATCTGTACTTCGTTATAATAAATATATTAGTGTTGAATAGATAAAAAAAATATGTATCGTACGTAATTAAACGTTTATGTTATTATTAATTTATCTGTGGCCTTCAAACAAATCAAGTCTTTTAATTAGATGCGGGTGAATGAAAATTTATAAATTAATCTCCAGTCGCAGGGTGGGCTTAAATAACGACTGCTTAACATTATCAGTGGTACATTATTTGTTTAAGCACTTTCTCGATTTAATTACTTCGTATTGGACATTTACAAATGTTATTAGTGTTGCATTTAACATTCCTCGTGAATCAATGTCGGGAGGCGTCGGTGAAAACGGGCGTGACATTGAGTGTTCGGCCTCAATATCCGCTAAGTGTGAATACGATGTCAAGCTTCAGCGCTTTGTCGTTACTTCAACGTGAATCGAAACGGATCGTCCAGCCCGTTCCGTGTTCAGGTTCACCCACTTTCTACCGGAAGGCAATTAAAAATAATTTGCATTTCTCCTTTTGTGCATGCGTACGTCATCTTTGAGGTCGTCGCTAAACGTGATTAAAAAAAAACTAGCTCCGCTTCTAATTTTATTAATATCAACTTTTATTTTAATTAATGATAATTTTACGTGTGTTTGTAATGTTAATGTTCCTTATTAATTATAATATCTTATTGCAATTTGAAATAATTAATTATGCGAACTATTATAAGTTTTGATGACCCCACGTGTTTGTAAGCGATTTATTAGCTCACTAACAAATTAATCGGCTTGATTTCTATTTAAATTTTTCAACTCTGGCAACGGAAATTGTAAAATGCGGACAGAGAGAAAAGGAAATTTTGTAGCTAGTTGATGTGAAATAAGAACTTTAAAAGACATAAAACGTTTAGCGATTTTTTGTTTTAATTCAAATTTATGGTGTGAACATTTTTTTTTTAATTTGAGAAAGCAAAAAAAAACCCATATGACATGTTAGTAAATTTTGATTTTTGAATTTATTTACTAGGATATAATAAACCTTGTGATTACATATTTATTCCATTATTAAGATATGTACTTATCATTCATCCAAAAACCAAAAAATCTTAACTTTGCTAGAAGTCGTAGCTTATTTTAAAAGAAAGACTCAGTAAAAGTATTTAATTTATTCTTGTACAATAGGGTGGTCAAGACTTTTGTTAGATAACTTGAATATAACGAAAAATAATTTAATCGATCTCACATAAAGTATTTAATTTCACAGCGCAAACAGTAAATTACTGTTATCATGCTATCGTAAATGTAAATAAGGTAATGCTTGCATATTAAATTTAATTGTTACTCTTAATCATCCATCAATTTCCGTAAGTAATATAATCAGTGTTGGAATGCAAGTTTATCAACGAGACAATAATGTATAATGTCTTGATCACAGTGTCCTTAAGTAGTTATTTTTATTATTTATTATTATTTCCTAAGATGACTACTATGATAAAACTAAATATATTATTGTTGCGCCCATACTTAAACTAGGTGTAGTTATAATCTAGGATGATTTGTTAATAAAGTGCGAATATTTTGATATTACACGCCCCTCAGCTCTAGACATTAAAGCTAGTACTAACTTAAAAACTGAATCTTTATAGGTAGTCAGTATCAATTAGACTTATTATATGTAGGTAGATGCTTGAAAATTTTTAATTTTTCTTCGTCTGTTATTTCAAGAGACATTAACAATATGCATTTTTCTTTCTTTCTTTGTCGGTTTCAATACGTATTAATGTGGTAGTAATCGGATTTCGAAGCATTGTTTTAATTATTCATTTCCTGGTAGGTTTTTGACCATCTGTGGTTTAAAGAATACTGCAATTTATAAGGTCTTCAACTTTCATCGCAAGTTCTGGATATATCTCAGTTATGCCGTCGGTATTTTTATCTTTCAGATTATTCATCTAGACTAAGAATTTACTTTATGTGTGTGTTGTATGGCGCTATTAAGCGTATCGAGGAAAATATTTATAATCTTTCAATTTTAAATATCACTAATTTTTAAAATCTTAACTTCGTAAATATTACTTTGTTGCATTAACCATGCAAGCTTTTATACAATATCCGTGTAGTGTATGGAATGCAGCGCGTTATTATAGAATTGGTTTCTTTTTGAACAATTTATAGGTCCACAATTTTATTAAAATATAATTAACTCGTGTAATCTATGTAATCTCGGTTAGAGCTAATGAGGTAAATCTATATTAAACTGAGTATTAGCGGTGCACTACAAAAAAATGTATTCCTGTTAATTTGTCTGTAAAATCTCTGTGGAGATAAAATACGTTAACACATAAATTACTTAAATAGGAAAAGGGCGACGTCCACAAAGTATACTTATTCAATATTATTACTATTAAAGTAATAATATTGAAATTACTTTTTATTATGTACCATAATATATTTGTATCAATAATATGAATATTTTGTTGTAGTTATCATTGCGGTTACGGGAATTAGGTTTTTTTAATAAACGTCAGCTATTTTTAAATAAATGTTTTATGATGTTTTTATAAATCCCTACGTTAATGCAATGTATGATTTTAAAATTTCGCACAGATTAGATAGCCCTATTATATAAAAGATGGGATTAATATTGGGAAATACACGAGAAGGATTTAAGACGTAATGTAACAACATATGCATTTGTTATCAATGGTTGATTTCGCTGTCGTATATGATTGGCTACGCTTGTAGGAATCAAAGCAGTGATTTGTTTATCTCAAATGTAACTTGAGGTTAGATAGTTCATAAGTTTACTTTTGGTCTGGTTGCTATGACAGCACAATGGCGGCGCTGAGGTATAAATCATAACAGGTGATCGTGTGCGGGTCGTTTTGCTAACAGGTTGTTCGTTCCCGATATTATTCGAGTCTAGAATATTATTGTTTATTGGATATTTTAACGGTATTTTAATACTCTGCATTTAAGTTACGTTTCTTACAATCTCACTAGTGGTTAGGTATATGTTATTGTACATGCAAAAGGTTAGGACTAGTGGGTAAGTTGAATTTGGAAAATAGTATACAATTACGTCTTTAGCATTTAATAGAAGGAGGAGTCTAAAGTTACATTGATCACCGTGATTTTAGAGGTGGTATTCCTAGATATATGTAGGATAAAGTGTCGCATTTTATTAGCTCCCTATTCTTGTAATCTCTTTGTTACAGACAAAAACTGATTTAAAATGCTTTACTATACAAACTCTTCTATATTTTAATCATAAATTTTTGATGACTAAAATAATACATTCTATTTTAAATACATGTACATATTCTTTAAATATTTGAAAGGTTCGTTTTGCATATTTTGTAAATATGCTAACAGTTAGGTCGTAAATTTGATGCACTTTGCAAGGCCCGTTATCAATCGGGGGGTGTGTCCGGTCACGACTCATTGTTTATCCACAATAAATTTCCACGGTCAAATTCCGAAGAAAGCTGACACCACTTAACAACGAAATAAAATATTATGCGTGACATAGCTATTAAGGTTCACGTGTCGCCACTAGATAATACTATCATATTAAATCTTCAACTAATATGTACCGTTTTTGTTTAACCGAGAGTGTAGATATTGTTACACGTAGATGACGGTCAGATAAACATTGTCTTTTTATTTTTTTCATTAATTGATATAGATGTCCTAGTAATTAATTTCAATTTTAAAAATAATTAATCATAAAAAAAATATAAAACCATAAAATTCAGTTTCTTATACAATAATGTACATCAAATTTATGTACAACAAAAGCTACGAATTAAATATTTTCATTTTGATGAGTAATTTAAAAATAGTAGCAGATTTTTTCCGTAGCTCTCCACGTTACCTTTCTTCGACCTAGCAGTTCAAAGAAAAATGTCGTCTAACAACTGTAAATGCTCAATAACGCTTGTAAGGTAGAGATCCAGTTGTTTAGCCATGTACAGCGAGTAACAGTTACATTGCCTTGAGGTCCACGGGGAAAATAAACATGAGAATGTTTCCACTGATCATTCGTCGAGGAAAAGGAGCCGAAGTAGATACCAGCTGCTCCCAGAGCCATCGCTTTACAAAACGGTATCGCACTCGCTTTGACACTTTTGGGTCAGAGGTATTTATTTTGTTAACAGATACATTGTGAGATATCCCTTTTCGTAACACGAGACAGATATAAAATAACTCAACAATGCTGTTACCGGGGTTCCTTTCCGTCTGGGCGTTTTGAAGTAGTTGCGATTTATCACGTATTAAATAACGTTTTATTATTGAAAAGTTCTTATATTCGCGCCTTTTCGAAACGCTGAAAGATATGGTTAACGCTTAACAGGATTGCGATATCTCCTTTATCATTATGAATTGATGGCGTTGCGAATTGGGATTATGTGGAGAAAACTTGTAACGTTGCTTATTTATTGAGATTGATGATACGGCTTTAGGGAACTGAATCATCACGTCCGTTAGTGTTTAATAAACTCGTGCGTTGTAAAGAAAATTATAATAGAAAATTAATGTTTTCATGTGTTTCGAAAATTCTTTTGATAATACAACCAGAGCCGGATTTGTCCTTAGAGATAATCTGTTCACGAATTTGTCTATGCTCTTAATAACTAGTAACAATAATGTAAATACAAAGAAAAAAGTTTAATAGCCATATTTCATTTTACGACAAGTAAATTATTAATTATATGGTATATAATACTCAACCAAAAATTTGGCTATTTAATTTTTTTATTGGTAATGGAATGAAATTGTATGTTGAAGCGTGTTGGCTAAGAATGTTTGACTGATGGGGCTACAGCGATTCTGTTATGGCGGCAGATTAACTTTGACTGTGGTAACTAGCTACTTGGGTTCGAAAAAAACCCTACTACCAATCAGACTCCATTACTCATGTGGCCCATAAATTGAACCCGGGATCTCCGTGTTACAAGGTAAGCGACAAACCTCTGCGTCACGGAGGCGGTTAAAAAATCAATTAAATAATTAATAATTTTATCAAACTAGAAATGACAACATTGAGATAAGACAAATTACAAACATGTTTTAAGTATATAACGTTATGTTTCAGTGTTTAACCTGTGATGGAAACGATAATACAGAATCTCATATTTAAAATTTCACTCTAATGTAGATTAAGGGTAATGTAATTGTACAATTATTTGGAAAGCGCGTGCCAAATGAAGACGCTTCAAAATTTGTGATAGCTTTAGAGAATATGTTATTGTTAGTATAAGAAATACCACGCTGATTATGTGTTCACAGTACGAAATTTTACCGGGTGACACATAACGCTTTGTGCATGTTAAAAGTGAAATAACAACGTTTTCTGCTTTATCGTGAAATGACAAAGCTGTGACATAATGTAATGTACACGAATTGTTGGACAAGATGATAGCGGTGTGTTGGAAATGATCGCATATGCAGCGTTCCTCATACAGACAATCGAGACGAAATATAATAACGTCTTTATCAAGCGAAAAATAAGACAATAAACGAATCGAATACACGAATTCGTATTCATTGGTTTTCACGAAACGTTATGCAATACAATCGATATCGAAGTATTTTGGCGAATTCGGTCGGCCGGAGTCGTTAACTCGGTGTTGCCAATTTTAAATGGAAAAATTACAAGTATAATTAGTGCCTGCCTCCGTTTCGGAGACTTTATCATTTATCAACAGAACTAGTATCATTGGTTCAGTATAATTATTATTTTGGATGAACGTTATTTATCTAATGTTTGATCGTTTTATTCAATATGATTTATTAATCATTGACTCAAAATATTTAATTTAAAAGGTTGCAAAAAATAGCAAAATTTTCATATTTCTTCGGCTTATAATTAAAGCACGTTAATGTTATTGTAATACACTTTTATATTTGGTAATAAAATGTTAATCATAATTTTACTTTCGTTGTTGCAAATCGTTTAATTTCGTATTTCGTTGTTTACAAAGGTAAATTTAAATTTCTCAATGTTATTTATCTCTCTTATTTGCGTCCTTAGAAGAAGAAAAAGAGTTTTCTTTGTTCAGAGAAAACAAAATGCAAAAAAAAACAATATATTTACAAACAAAACGTATGTACACACCTTCAAAATAGAGAATCTCTGAAAAAAACATATATTGTTTACATATCAATCTAAAGCGATGAGCGCTGTCCGGGTCCCTTGCTTAATGATGAAGGTCATCGTTAAAAATAACCGCGCCGTTTTACTTTTCGTTTTATGTATTTATAGTCTTCAATCATTTAATGACAACGGTGGTTTTATTAATGCTATTTATTTTAAGTGACTCGTTAACAATCGAGACTCATGATTGTGATTATTGGTTGATATATTCTTATTTAAGATTGAGCGATAGCCTGTCGAACATCGGCTTAGGTTCGTTGAAGCTATTTGTTATAATGAGACATTATTATCGTATACTCCATTGTCCACATATCACGGTAAACCCGTGTCACAAAAATCAAACCTTCTTTGTGGTGTAGTGAGAAGCATGAATTTGCGCTCTCGATTTCCGTAAGCCACTGGGTCATCGGTGTTAAGAATGAAAGTGGCATGATTTTGCATACTATAAAATGTTAGATTAAACATTTGGAAAGGGGAGGGTTGAAGTAATAAATAATCAGCATTATAATCAGGCGTCCTCATCTCTGTATTCGCGGATGCTTTTTAAAAACAACGGAGCAGTCCGCCCCAGTGACCCTCTGAACTTTATATTATGCTTATGACGTGAATGAATGTTGCATTCGTTTTTATTAAAATATGTCTATTTCTGATATGTATTATTTTATAAGAAGGTTAGTTATTCAGAGATTTTGATTACATATCCTAAATAATGATATTATCTTAATAGTCTGTGAGGAATGCTATTTATGACCTATAAAGTATGGCATAGATTTTTTCGCATGAAAAATCGCGACAAATCTGCAAAGGTACATTAACAATATTAATTTTGTTCCCTGATAGTTAAACCTCCGCTGGGAGTGGATATAGGAAGAGAGGTAAGCAGCTAGAATTACATAGATTGTTGTACAACTCTAACAACGGTTTACAGTGCATTGATTTAATTTCATTATTCTTGATTTTATGTTTCGCACTGACTTTTATTCTCACGTTCTTATTTAACAAGGAGATGATACACCAGAGTAATTATTAATTAAAATTACGATTTACCAACAAGTGGGTAATGTGAAGTAACCGATTACTCAATATAGATTCAATATCTTTGTAAGCACATACTTTTGATAACGATCAATGATGTGTAAATCTGAGAATGAATGAATCTTTAATCGGTATTAAAGTGTGGCATAAAAGATTGGGGTTCATAACCGTGTTTTTTTTAGCTATGGCTAACGTCTCTATTATGGAAGACTGGATCTTGAAATAATAGTCTACTGTACTAAAAGTAAAAGAGTACTTCCATTGACAACTAATTTAGCTATAATCTGTAAGAAATTAGACTTTCAGACATAACATGTGCCACAAGTCAAATTTGTTTAGCGCTTACTTTTTGTTTGTTAGAGTTAAATTCGTAGCGTGATGGTAAGCGAGATTATTTGTGAAAATTCTGTTTCTCCACTGTTTTGATATGTTTTATATGAGAACATTTTAATATAGTAAGGTGTTATTATAATGTTTTGTTTAAATACTAAATGTATAAGCTACAAAGAGATTATATGGAGATGGAAAAAATCATTTTAATTTTCAATCTATAAACAATTCAGCGGAATAAAAGGTAATTATGTTTTCACTTAGATAAACGTAGAATAAATTGGTTGAACATTTCTCGTGCAATACTTAACTAAACAACCTTAAAAGGTTAAAGATGAATAGATATCAATTGTTTCATAGGCAAGTGTGAACACGGTTGCTATTGTTAAGTCTTATAAACGAGTTTTGACACGCGATAGCTTTTGCGAAACGCCCCGACTCACGACCAAATAAATAGGCTCTTATTGACATTGTTGCCCAAGCGACTGATAAGTAATTTAATTAGAACGGCTTTAATTGAATATTGAAAATAACGAGGCCCTGCGACAGCGATGTTGCAACGAATTAATCAAATATGACTTACATGCGTGTTTATTGTTGTTTGTTTGAAGGGTTGCCAGGTGATTGATAGTCTTTTAAGTTCATTGCAAAGGTTGTGGCGACGTATACAACATAGATATATGTAGCTTCGTCCATGGTGTTTGCTTCGAAACGGAAGTCACTTGTACAACAAAGGGACCACGTGAGACATGGAGTTGAGGTTTTTTCTAAACCGCTTAGCTTAGCAGTCACACTTATAGTCAATCTGTGTCTCTAATAATTTACCACCAAGAAAACATCATTGTTGTGTGAGTATTCTGGACCAACACGAGTTATTATTTTCTAATTTATATTAACATAATGCGATATTGGTATCAAGTGTATGCGTAGAAAAAGTTGTAGTTTTAAGAAATTAAAACTCGAAATCGAGTAATAGCTAATTATTTATTAATGGATGGATTTTCATAGTGTAGTTTGATGTGTCATATCAATTCTGAAGCTGATAATTACCATTGAGAACCAAGTTTTACACATGTTATAAGTCAAACTCTGAAATAAAGCAAAGACAAATATTTATTTTAACATGTATCACTTTGTGGTAAGATTTGTAAATCTAAGATTTAAGTTTTTAAATTGAGCTATTAATTTTATTTAAGAAACGTTTTCAAACACAAGCAAAAATATTTGTGATCTTATCAAAAATTTTTAACAGAAGTGAATAATATTTTTTTTTATATATTATTTTTGACCATACGTAGTTACGTAAAAGTGAATGAACGTACAAAATATATAACTATGATATCGTATATTTTTTAGTGCTCACTAATTCACTGACTTGTATAAATATGTCCAGTCTAAACCGCTGGTGCTGGAGACATGAAATTTGCAGGATATGTTCTTTGTAATGTGTACAATAAGAAAGATAACCTTCTACCCCTAAACAATAAAAAATAGATTCATTAAAATGACAAGTCTTTAAACCGATTTAAATTTCAATGAAACTACTTTTTTCTTTAGGTTGATAGACAGGAAAATCGGTATCCGTTCTGGTGGACGAATAATCTCAATTTAAAATTTAAAAATTACAATGCTCAGAGAACGGGGCTGCTGACAGCTAGTGTAAATAGGTTAAAATTTTTACTCATTATTTTTATATAATTTTTGTTTGTCTAAATTGACTTCTAAGCTTTCGTAAGCTAATAAACTCTTCAGGCTTATCTTAAGCCATCACTATTCACTGTAGTCTGATTCGACAGCCTTGTTTAAGTCAAGCTGCGAGCCATAAGACGAACTTGCGAAACGTTTTACCAAGTACGCATTAACAAAGGAAATAAATTCTCTTAAATATAATATTTTACACGATCCGTACTAAATGCCAAGTTATTACTTCTCAGATTATATTACCAAACCGCCCAGACGCGAAACAAAGTCAATATCAAAACAATAAAAACCTTTCACCCTATTAACGTATGGCACCATTAACCAAAAAAAAATAAATTGGTTTTTAGATGAAGAAAATTATCTTGTGATTATATTATTGAATTTTAAATATTGTATCAATGGGTAACATAGACTCTATATTGAAATAAATTTCAAATACTTCATTGTAGCTTATTTGTTAGGGTTTTCTTATAAACTAATTAAATAAATAAATTTAATTCGATCGGCTTAAAATACTATGTCGTTATCTGAAGCTTTACTTATATGGTAATTCTTTTTTTTTGAGATCGGTCAAATGATTTTGAAGTTAACGATGTCAAACATTTTTTCACGTTCTTCATTGTAATATATATATATGTTTTTAAGCATATAAGTGTGTGTTTATATATTACTTATGCATATTCAATGTTTTGAAAATTAGCAAATTACTAGATAAAATGTTGTTGCATCTGTCAAACATTATTCATAATTAAACATTATTGACTGGGGATTAAGTTCGCCGTTCATAATACCTACGTGTATGAAAAATATGTTTTTAGATGTCTAAATAATACATAGTAAATTTGTCAGGTCTTACACAGATTTGAAAGACGACGTCAATGATGCAAGTTAAAGGATAGTACAGTAAAAACCTAAACTAAATCCGGTTCGATAGTGTATTGAAGTGATACTTCCTTTTACAGTTATTTCCTGTATCAGAAAGCTTAGATTGTTCGATCCACTGCTCGGTTAATGAATCGAGCTTAATTACTTTGTATAAATAAAACTAATTAACGTTTGATTAAAATATTGTTCTTAGCTGCCAGTGGTAAAAAGTTTCTTGTCATAATAAGCTCTAATTTTTATAAGTGTTGTTATATATATGTTTATTATTATATTATTTAACGGTAACGTTATAACTTTTTAACATTTAATTGATATACTACAATCTTAACAGAATTCTAAAAATACCGTTTTCTATTCTTATCAATGATATACATTAAGGTGTTGGTTACATAGTATTCATATTAATTGTTTACATCCTAAAGAATCATCTACACAGGTTGGTAATGATGACAAGTGCTAGTATACACTTTTTCTTAATATTATTTATTCCTAATAATCTCGTATGACAAAATAAAATCGTACTTATATACAACTTTGCGGTCAACACCATGTGACGAGATGGAACGTCTGCCTCGCTAATTTCTAATTCTAATTCACATGGATGGTCTTATGACCATTAATGTTTGCTTATTCAAGCATTTGCGATTATCAACAAAGTTAGAAATTTATTCTGTAATGTGAAAGAGAGCCGTCGATAAGCGTTGCACAGTCTTATGGGATCAGTACAATTACAAATTGCCACTGTAGAGGGTCCCGCGTGCAGCAGCTAATCTTAGACCGGGCCCAGGGCGTGAGCGCAGGTTCGCGGGCGTAGGCGGATCAATTCCAATTACGACTTGGTGTGAAATAATTTATTGCAATAGGCGCCTCCGCGTCGCTCTCACCTTGACACCTTGTAGACGGGCCTAATCCAGATGATGTACATACTTTCTGATAAGCCACACAATTCCTTAACAGACTAACTGGATATAAGCTAAATAGAAATACCAATCACACTCGTTTATAGCTAAATATCTAATGAGTCTCTAAATATGTTTCGCTTCCGTATAAAGGGCATTGAACGCTGCACTTGTTTTATATAGTATTAGAAAGAAGCTTCTGAGATATTGAGAGATCGAGTAATTGGGAAAGAATGCGCGGCTGTCGCTGCGGATTTAAATTAAACGGTGATGCATTCCTTATTGTATGCCCATACGTAAAACTAGAACGGAGGCTGTATAATCGGCGTTGGAGCGCGCGTGTTGATGCGAACGGCGGAGAGCAGCCGCGCCGGCAGTCGTACGGCAAACGTTGCGGCACTTGGACGAGCCCACACGCCACGCGGCGCTCATACCACCACCGTAGCAACTCGATATCGTTTACGATAAATTCGTACCGACATTAACATTGTGTACCGTGAGTAAAGTGAAAATCTGGACTAATGTGATCGTTCAACGCGATTAATATGACCGGTTGATCGAGACTTTGATTACTTTATGAAAAACTAAACTTTCCAAATGAAGATGACTGTAAATCGTATAAGGGTAGTGGTGCTCGGAAGCCCGCGGAGCGGAAAATCGGGTTAGTATCCAACCATATATTTACTGTCATTATATATTACAACTTGTGCGTTTTCTATTTTTTTTAACACTATTAATTTTTTTTAGGATTTTAGAATTTTTCGTTGTAATTTTTTTGTGCTTGTATTTCGTAGGAATACCTTTAATGTGTACGATAAAAAATTGTGTCACCGCTCTGAAATGAGACTAAAGATAAGACAGTGTTTGCAGATCGAAAGAAAAATTCGATTTGTCTACATCTATGAAGAACTGTTAATTTGTTCTTATCTATGGAGGAAAATAAGTAAATAAAGATTAAATAATGCTTATTATTTTATTATATTATTTTTGTGGAATGGTGCTAAAGTAACCAATATTTACCATATAAAAAAGATTACAAATTGAATTATATGGGGTTTATTTTTATTGCAATGGTTTGTGAGAACACGTGTAAAATTTAAATAAA
This sequence comes from Pharmacophagus antenor, assembly GCA_018245475.1. Taxonomy (NCBI): domain Eukaryota; kingdom Metazoa; phylum Arthropoda; class Insecta; order Lepidoptera; family Papilionidae; genus Pharmacophagus; species Pharmacophagus antenor. Next base: position 20,404 of record DWQX01000972.1, read on the forward strand.
AGAAATATTTTAAAAAATAAAAATAAGTAACACCGACAACAACAGTAATTAAAATTTTTTTTTTAGTAATATATACAAATATCCCACAAATTTACACTCGATTGAGCTTTTGCTAGACGCAAGTAGAATAATTTGCAAGTGAACGAGGTCAAGGTCCGGCGTGTTTCATGGTAAAGAGGTTGCGGACCTAAATTTATGTAAGACCATAATTACTGCGAGACGGGCTATAGACATTTATTTTTTTTTATTTTTATAACATTTGATTATAACTTCGCAAGGCCATTTTTAAGTGAATGATAAGAGTTTAAGGCGCACTCTCACAGGCGACAAAATTGTTCAGCGACAATATTTAAACATAGTATTCCTTATCACCACATTCCGTTTGAATGTAAGCATTCTTTACCGTCTTCGTAGCGAATGAGAGTTGTGTTAACTCAATTCAAGATATTTGCGTAATCTTTTTAAATTACTTGTTAAATTTTACGTGCATTATATAATATTTTTTTTTAGTTTCTGTAATTGTGTATAATACTCAAGCGACGTACTCGCGGCTTACCTAATTTAAAATTAATTAGATTGAATCGTTACGATATAATTAGGAAACCACATTTAAAACCGATTTAAGTAATGATGATATACGATATATAACTTTTAAGATATGTTTTAAATTATGTCATAGAATAGAATAGACTTTATTGTGACATATTCACATAAGTTTCTCTATATAAATTTAGAATTTAATGTGCTTGTAAGAATATTATACGTGTTACTTTGGTTTATTTTTTACCGGTTATGGGCTAACATCAGTTCGATATTATCTGATGTTAAATGATAAGGAGGCCGTACGTAGAAAAAGTGTGTTCGTCCAAAAACTAAAACTATAACATCAAATAGAACTTTGAACTGTTTTGATAGAAATACTTTAATTATCGTAACAAATTTATTTAGTTATATATTATCACGAAAGTTACAGAGTATCATAACAATTAAACTAACGCAATAAATATCATACTCAAAAAAAATTACAAATGACTAAATTCTTCCAAATTGTTTTCTTTAATTGTAATTTTTGTTTATTGTGATGTTTTAATTAGCATTACATCTATATTTTTTAATGGAAATTAATGTATAAATTGAACAGCATTTTTTGTTAACACTGGCACCGAAAAATATTCTTTAACTATATTATAATTAATACTAATTACTATGTCAGTAGAAGCTCCACTTTTTTATGTAGGATTAGAGAGATTTGATCACAAATAAGATATTTAATACATAAAATTACCAAAAGCATGTAAAACATCTGCTCGATTAAGATACAATTTAAATAAAGAGAATAATCAACTGTGCGAAGTGTAATGTTTTTAAAAAAATGTGTTTTAATTCACAGAAATTATTGCTGTATGCTAAATGTAGCTTTTTAACATTTAATAATCCATGGAAAAATCGTTGTATTCGTAATTTATTGACTGTCTTTTAAATTATCAAATATTCTGTGAATGTAAAGAACGTATTAATAAAATATTTGATTAATATAATTATATGCGTATTATTCCACTTGTTGGACTGACTGTACTGTCGACTTAAAGATCTATAGTTATTTCTCTATTACTATCTAGCGCTAGCAGTAACAAAGTGGGATATCCATTTATCAGTTCATTAGAAAATATTCTGATTCTTCCTATAAATCTATACAAACAAGGAGCAGACTCCTCATAATTTTACACCAATGCTTTTTAAGACCGCGATTATTACTGTGTTGGACAATTTATTATTACTGTTGCTTGTTTCAAAATGAGAAATGTATGATGTACGTTAAAATAATGAAACTATTTTATGGGTTACAGCTTAAAAGGTCATCGGCTAATACGGTTTTCATTATAGATAGAATTTCCATGTTAGATAACTAAAATGCTTCGTTAATTGGGTTTGTGCGTGTTTCGTTTATGTCTGTAGTATTTACAACAAACATTCGCCAGTTACATCGTTTACATGTCTTGATTGATTGCTATGTTTTCATACCGTTTAAACCATTAGAGAGTGGTCATTGCAATGAATAGAGTAATATCTAAGTTTAATTTTTTTTTCCAGCAAGGAAATATATTATAATGTCAAGCGCATAAAATTATGTAGTATCTTTTTTAAATAATTGTGTTTATTAAGATAGTGGGAAATAGTTAACAAAGATTCTAAACGGCAACAAAATTAAGTTTAGCTTCGATAATTAGAGCGTGCAAGCAATAGTGTTACAAATGTTTAAATGTGACATCTTACGGACATTCTAATAAGGTTCTGCTTTGAACTAAATGATGTTTAATGAGTTATTTGATAATTTCCATAAACCCTTGACTTTTGGAATATGTAGTTTAGGATCTTACTAGAAACACGCTCGTAATCTAAAAAATTAACATTCTAATGATACATCTAGAAATTGTGACAAGTACAAATGATAACTATATTTATAAAAAACCAACAATTTGAGCTTCGTAAAAATTTATAAAGGTTAAGAAATATATTAAATTTGCTAAGCTATTTCGCACTACCTAGCAACCTTATTAAAGTTAAAAAAATCTTGCAATGAAAACTAAGGATTAATTGATATTCTGTAAGTCTAATTTTCTTCTTCGAAAGTAACATTTGAATTAAGTAATCATTATTTATAACAACTGTGTACATTTTCATAAATGTAAGTGTAGTTATGTTTTAAGTATTTACTGTAATTGTAGCTCACCTTACAAGTATAAAACTTTAGTTATATGTATTTTAATATTTAATGGTAATAGGTCTAATTGCTGTAATATGTATAGCGGCAAGAGGAGTGAGAGACAGTAATTAATATCTATTGGATTCTTGAAAATGTCATATTGTACTAGTCAAATTTTTTGTCAAGTAATCTCTTTCGGTTTTGTATTTGGCATGTTATATGAATCAAAACGCATAAAACATTTGTTTGTGGAAGACAAATGCGTACATTTTAGCGACACCCACACACTAACAGAATGATTAACGAATTACGAAATACAAATAACGGAATGCGTGATGTCGCCAAGAAACGAATCGTGTATATCAATTTTACCGATAGCGCGCGCGCGGGCAACTATTTCGCGGAGTTATCTACGTCTCCGTGTGTAGAGCAACGACCTCGGCTACTGCCGTGTTAATGCGTGGTCGTTTAAGAGTTACACAACGTGGACCGTTGGCGCCAGCCGCCGGAGCCGTCGGGAAATCGCTTCGCTGACCCACCGGCCGACTCGGCCGACCACTGCTCGTAATTGCACCGCCCTAATTGTCGGTGGGCCGATGTCCGACGCCCGACACGACGCGTACGTTCGCAATTCACTAGCGAACGCAGATCGGACACGCTTAATTGTTTTCAAAGTAGATCCTGCCCAGCGCATCTAGTGGGAGTGGCGCGTCTATCACGGATATCTGTCCGAGTAACATCGTTCGAGCACTTATCTTAGTCTCGCGCGTTAAGTTCTCCCTAGATACAATGCATCCGTTACATGTAAATGCTGTTAATGCAAACTACAAGCATTAACCGCCGAGGAAAATTTATCTGAGCCTACGTTTTATAGGTCGTATTACAGCTACGTTTACGAAATATGACACGCATCTTATGTACCCTGTGGTTATTCGTTGAATATAAATCGTATTATAAAAGGTAACACTTACTTATAATTCACGGGAAATTAAATATGTGTATACAACGGTTGTCTTGACAAATGACATTCAATTTAAGAGAAAATAAAATACGTTATTTAAAAATATCAAAGAACTGTGGTAGCTTTCTTATGAAATTTATGTGAAATGCATTATTCGACCTTTGCTACCTTTGATTGATATAGCACAATAAAATTCTTTTGCAATAATTCATTAATTTGCAGTTTTTAATGCATTTCTGTAACCATAGATAAGATTCAAATATCGTTAAAAGACCGTCTTCGCGATTAGCACGATGTTCATCTCATGTTCTGATTTAGTTAACTTGAAATAACTAACAATAAAAGGTTACAAATTTTTAAAAACTTAGTAAACATTAATAATAACTTGGTAAGTATAGTGAAACCACCTACTATAGAAGATTTTATCTCTTACAACTTGTATGTTTGATATTTACAGACTAATATTTTAATTAATGCTGTTAACAATGTCAATTTTGAAATTGATTGATTTTCAACTTACCGCTACGCAGGCGGGATAGACTATTGTGACCATAACATCTCTACTATTTGGGTATGTCAAGTGTCGACGCCATTTTTCTTGGTTCGACAGGTGATGGATTGAGGCAGCAATCTATTAATTACCCATAGATTCCCGACTATATAACGCCCATTGTTTCTTGTGATGAACTACAATCTATCAACCCACGTGGTGCCATGTGGTTCTGTCATAATAATTTGTCATCATTTCTTTGATGCTTATATATTTCTACTTAATTTTTTTATCGTCGGTCAAATGTCAATCAATTTTACAACAGTTATCCGATATAATTAGCTTGTGGTTATATATATTTGGATAAATCGGAAACCTTTTTTATAAAATGTATGAGAGTGTGTAAGTTACGAAAGTTTTTAATTGTTTTATTGGAATTCGCTGTTTCCCGATTTAAATGGACTGTTGAAATTTTATCACATACATTCTGTACGTAATCGGATCGATCGTGGAGAAAGTAAAATTCTTTATACCCATTACACTCTTAAAATCAAAGCGAAAATGAGAGTGTTGTTTGCTGCCATTGTATAGTGTTAATCGCACTGTGAACTTGCGTTGACGATTTTTATTAAAGGTTATTAAATTTTAATATTTTGTACGAGACTGTTTTGCTAAATTTTGACGTTTATTTTCTTTGTAATGGGTGACTCTTTTACGGTGTAATCGATTGCTATGCTGAATTGAACGTGGTTGGTTGTATAGGTTGCAATTGCCTTTTCGGTAATAATTTTCACGCCGATTTTTAATTTATTTACGCGATCGTTTCAAGGATCGATATCTGCGATGGGAAAAGTTTTTGTGTTCGAAATCGATTTTGTAATGATAAAGTTAGTGTCTTTTATATGCGATCATGACGGCACATGTTATAATCATGTTCCTTTTTGTTTATGACGAGAGTTAAATTGTTAATAGCTATTATTTGAGAACATAATTTAAGATTTTTTATTCAATATCTCCTTTTGATATAACATGATGTGTGACTTTAAGCTTGTCACTTATCGACGCTTCGAAAGACTGTTTCCCTTTATATTATTATTTTTTATAATTTTTTTCATAACTTTTATAATTATTCCCCAGGAATTTTATGATTATGCTGCTTTTATCTCGTGGGCACGTTTACAAAATATCGCATAAATGAGTAGTTTTTACAAGTTTAATGCAAGTACCTATATGTCCCTTTCGACGCTGAATAATTCATATATGATACCAGGGTATTAATTTATATAGACGAAAATATTGATTTTCTTGATTCCACGCGTACTTTTCGTTCTTTTTTTTTATGTGTAACAGCGCATAACGTGTTATCGATTTTGATGATTGTTTAAATATTACAAATAATTTATCATAAAGTTTCTCCATATGAAAAAAATATTAAACCTTTAGGGTGGGAAAATAGAAAACATTGATTTGCATATATTTATTGATTCTGTTTAAATTTTGAATCTTTTAATCGTCTGGTCTGTTTTGGTAAAAATCTCTTGTTGGAAATCTTTAAACTTTTCTATTATTTTAATTAAGTTCTACAGATATTGTTATGTTCACTAATTATATCAAATACATTTAAGCAAAAATAATAAAAAAATGAAAACCGATTTTTGATTTAATTAAAAAGCTTATACGCATAATAACGCGGAAAATACAACAGCAGTTATTACGTTTGTGTGGTTTTATAAGGAGACAAGGAAGTTACTTAATTTAAATCCATCGGCTAAACTAGAAAGTTGAAGGAATTCATTTCAAGTCCATTGTCATGCGACAGTAAGGCGCCTTGCGTAAGTTGCGGCGGGTGCTCAGCTGTTGTGTAACCATTTCGGGTCTGGTATTCCGTCAGAAGGGGTAACAATGAGTAACTTCCTTGGGATTCTGTCACTTGTTATGCCAAACCAGGAACATATGTTCGAGCCACCATTATTAAGAACATATCTCTCAGTAAATTACTCACATTAGTTTTTGAATGTATGTTTATGTGTGATTTTGTTTGCCTTCATAGCGCAGTGGTTTACCGTCTGCGTTGTAACACCAACGTCCCGGGTCTGATCCAGGCCACATGAGTAGCGGAATTTGGATAGTAGGAAGAGACACTATTTTTACTTTATTTTTTCTTTTATTCCAAAAAATCCCGGCCGCTATTCAAATTCCACTACTCATGTGGCTCGAACCTCTGTCTTCCGTATTACGAGCAGTAAACAGCCCCGCGAAACCAATAAAAATATAGATAATTAAATATTCATAAATAATTATCCATGCAATTAGACTTTCGGAAGTAAGCGACATTATGAAGAGTCTTATTACGGCTATTACAAAGTTATTGGACTTTATTACCATTAACTACGTCGCCACGTAACATTAAGCAATGACTTACACATTCTGCAGCATCTTTAAAAACATGTAAACATGTTTTTATCCCCCTCTGTTATGATCGTAACTGTCTGCAATTGTTACACTGCCGAAATATAATTTTACATTGCAATTGATTTTGTCATTTCATTTCACTGTAGAAATAGGAGTTTTTAACTTCACGGAAACATCTTTTGGTTAATTAAGCCTTAAACGAAAACTTGGTATTTCTTTATCTCATTCGATTTATTACATGTACCACGACGATGTATCAAAAAACTGTGTTTAATAAAAAAATTTAGCTTTTTTTTCGTTGTAACCGACGATCAAAACTAATTAATTAATGTAATCTAAAACAGTAATAATTAAAACTACGTAATAATAGAAGTTTAATGTGAGTGTAATCAAGGTGCACGCTTTTTTTATCGAAGCGATTCTATCTCCAATGGCTATCCATCAAAGCGCTACTCACGTAATTCCGTTCGGGTACCTCGTAGCGGCATCTGAGAGGTAATCAACTTTTTGAATACGCAGCACCCATTTGATGGGCTGCCAGGATTCTCCACACTTCATTTTGTCGGTAGCCTGATGCTATTCAAGTAACTTGCTCTGTCATTGATGTTGATAACTATTTGTACTTCGAGATGAAAATTCCAGGAGTAGTACATGCATCATGAATAGATAATCAAGGATTGTAAAGTATGTAGAAAGTCGAGTGCGACGGTCTTTAAATTGATAATTCATACACTGATGGCTATAAAGTGTGTGAATGTATGACTAACGTTGCTAATTTTAATCGTTGATACTTGTTTGATGCTTATTTTAAAAGGTGTATGAGAAATACATGACGCAGAAAAGTAATTTGTCCATTGTTTAGCTTAATGTTTTAGAAGTATAATCGAGGCTACTTGATATTACTGACAGTTTAGAATAGTCAAATTGAGCCCATCAAAATTTAGATAATTTTAGTTTCTTTTTTAAAAAAAATCTTATATTAATAAACTGGAAATTTCGATTAGTTTCCCCTACACTAGTGACTATTTGTACCATTGCAAGTTTTATTATTTTATCATTATCACTTGTTTTTTTTTAAGTTGTTATATCATTGTTAATGTTATAATTATTAATGGATTGTTTTCTTTTTGTTCCAGCGGTGGTTGTGCGTTATCTAACGAAACGGTACATTGGCGAGTACAGCTCCACAGGGGGTGAGTTGAAAAAATGCAACGAGAGACGACAACGGTTCGATCACGCGAATTGTGTCACGCTAACAACGTCTGCGTGAAAGAATTGGCGTACTTCGCGTGTTTCGCGCGCGTTATTTACATCCGTTGAACGGTTTTTACGATTTACGAACGAATACATTTGTATAAATATATTTTATAACATCAAACTTATTACGAAGACACGCCTACTTTTAGCGATAATAGACTAAAACTTGATATAATTTGACACAATCTCAAGTGACAATGAGGTCCTCAATCTTGTTAAGTCTTGTTTGCCTCCGTGGCGCAGTGGTTTACCCAATTGCCTGGTAACGCGGAGGTCCCGCAATCGATTCCAAGGCCCCAGGAGTTTTGCAGTCTGGATGAAGGTAGGGTTTTTTAAACCCCTTGACTAGTTATTCAAACCACCCTCAATGTCAATCTGCCGCCATAACAGCAATGCTGTGTTCCGGCAGTCATACATGTGAGAGCCAGATGTATTCTGGGCGAATACGCTTTGTCATCTACGGCCTCACTTAACATCAAGTGAAATCGAGGCCAAGTGTTAGCCCATAACTGATAAAAAAATTGTGAAGTATGTTTGCCGGATTACTCTAACTGCCGGAACGTAGTAATACTGTTTATAACAGAATGACATATTCTTTTTCAGTTATGGGATAACACGGCCTCTATTTCACCTGATGATAAGTGACAATAAGGCTGTAGATGGCGATGCGCGTTCGCCCAGAATACATCTGGTTCTCACATGTATGATTGCCGGAACATAGCAATATTGTTATGGCGGCGAATTGTCGTTGAGGGTGGTAATTAGCCAGGCTAGTTCGAAACACTACCATCATCCAGAACACTATTCGTGACCTCGGAATCGAACCTAGGAGCTACGCATTAAGACATTAGCGGTAAACTACTGCGCCGAAAAGTCAGTCAACTACAACATATTTATGGCCAATTTTTTTTCTCTGTCGACTCTTAATGGAGTGAAACACTTTAAGGCTTATAATGAAGTCAAAATAATGTCAAAATTATGTAGTAACATGCTTTTCAGCCTTGAATCACCTGTTACAGCTATCTTCGGTAAGATGTTACCGCGGTGTGAGTGGCACTATAAGATCACTATCATCTTCGTAATAATTTATTAAGTGGTTCTTTTCACCTTGAATAATTTAATTATATTCTATAAATACACAAGAATTGTAAGGTGAAGCGTACACTCGTTTTATTATAATTGCTTATTTTTTATTATATTTATGGGACCGGATATTATGTTCCGACGTAGGTACTAATCATATTTTTAATTCTCGTAAAAATATGACACGCCGAAAACTTCTTTTAGTTATCGAGAACTTCAGAGAAAAAATGAACTTAATATCTGCCATTAATGCTCATTTGGCCTTATACGATAGTTTTTGAATATATGCTCAGGGTAATTAAATTGTCCCCTTCCTTCCGATCTTAATAAGTCGTGTTTTGCGTAAGACTTTATAGTATTGTTGTTAATAAAAAATAAAAACTTTTGAACAGAATATGTCGTTATAACATTTACGATTGTTGTGTTAAAATTTTACGATGTTCGTGTAATTATAGAACAAAAATGCAGGCTCGGTTTCTTAATGTTAAATGTTATGAGAAGGAAGGGTAATAAAATGCATTTTTAAATCGGTTTTTTACCGTCTCATAATTAACATAATATTAAGAAACATTTAAGGTATTAAAAAAAATGGTTTCCTATTTCTTATAAAGTTTGTCAATAATATTAGTCCATTCGAAAACGTGACTATAACGACAATTACACACTTTTATTATATAAATAATATATTAAATAGAGAAATAAACGTACGTATTCGAAATATGAAAAAAACCTTACGTAGTTTAAAGAGAAATGAACACATTTTTTTTTAATTATTCCAGCCAGTTCGAATGTAGCTTTCAATAAAAAAAAAAAAATCAAATCTATTGGTAAGGAGTTACGCGAGCTTATACATTTACAAATGGCCAAGTCTGTGTCGGGTTCGCATCGTAAACACCGCGGCAGAAGGATAGCGGAGACTTAGTAATAGGGTTCTGTTTGTCACCGTTTCGTAACGGAATCTTAAACGTATTCGTACATCGTATTGAAAACCATTCTCCTGTGGTCGGTTAAAGTTGAAAGTGTAGGAAGACATAAAATTGAAATGTTAATATTAATCACATTACTATTAATTCACATTTTTCTTGAACAATTTTAATAATAGAATATTTTTTGTTTCAGATTTCTTCTATCAACATAGAGTAGCCTTTGACGGTGCTGTGTCGGAAGTGGAAATACTTGATACATCAAACTGTGCGGTAAGATTTATGTACATTTTAATCCTCGACTTAAAAACGATGTTATTAGTTTATCACGATTATTGATATATATGTATATAAAAATTTTAAGCGACTGAATCGATTTTGATGTAGCTTTAAAATATTAATAAAGTGATGTAAACGAGTGCTTCTAGCTAAAATAAAAAAAAGTTTTAAAGATTATCAGTGCTTATTTAATTTCCATTACTTAAATTCGCGCTTCTCCTGTTTACGACTCTATTGTTATTTAACATTAGGTGAAATCGAGACTTATAACTGATAAAAAAAAGTTTAGATACGTTTTATTGGTAGTTTTTTTAATCTTCTTTATTGTTTTTAATTGAACCTACTTAGATGACATATGGAATGTACCTTGGGCTTCTTCACGTACACACGTAACACGAGTTAATTTCTCTTAACGAATCATGAAGTGATAGTATAAATTCTATTGAAGATGAAACAATGTAGATAACAACCACTGATTGTCTTGTTGGCAGCACGATGATGGACGCTAAACAATTTAATTATAAAAGAAATTCGGTCTACGCATAACGAGATACTATCGTCGTACCACGTCGGTGTTCACAATGAAATAAGCTGTAAAATCTTACGAATGGTTGGGCGTTGCGTAATATCGAAATTGCTTCACAAATGAAACACTTAGTCATTGTTATCGTTGCTCGCTTTGTTTTCTTCAATACGACAGCTCATTTTATTAAGCCCTTCGATGTTTGATTCCGTGCAATCAATTGATTTACGGCTTTGTTTACATTAAATTATAACACTCACCAAACCTGCCCTGTTCGTGTTATTGTTTGATCGTTGTTGTATATTGAAGCTGTTGCTATGTAATTGATTAAACAAAACAATATCTGTACTATCTAACTGACCTGTACGTGCATCCGGCGAGCACGCAATGTCTTTGTAAAATATTTCACTTTCTTCTTCACTTTTTTTTATGTAGTTATTTTTCTGCATTCGACTGTTAATAGGTGGATTTCTATGATTTTATGTTGTATATTCAGTGGCGTGCCTATAGAGTAGACCGGCACGTATGAACCTCTTTGTAGTGTAAATTATAAATCGATGTGATTTTTTTAGCTTCGTCGTCATTATAGGTTTAAAGTTAAAAAATTAAATATTCGTAGAAGTACAGAATATGAGCACGATTTACCTACAGATTACATTTGAAAACGCTAATGATAGCGTGGCTTTATAAGCGTGACTATGTAAAAAGCGTTAGTTACCGCAGTGGAGTTTATATGGTTGCGGAACAAATGACGATTGGCTCCGTAGAGGAGCCAGAGTGGGAACAAAGGGTTAAAGTTCCAACTATGATTTACTATTTTGTTTTTACCCAATTATTTTAGTATGGTAAGTAAAGTTATTCGGTATTTATGGTAGTTCCATTACTGATTGCTTCGTCCATTAGATCCGCGGATGTATAGGCGAGCACGTGCGATGGGGAGACGCCTTCGCGGTCGTGTACTCTGTGTGCGAGAGGCGCTCCTTCCTCGCGGCCGCGGAGATTCTCTCGCTTCTCGTGCGGAGCCGGCTACCGGGCTGCGCAGCCATTACCCTCTTAGGAAACAAACGAGACCTCGAACACGCAAGGTAAACAACAAAAGTTAACAATTTCTACTCAATATATAAGTCCAATATATGCAATACGTGCCTGTAGGACATGCCAGTGCATATAAATATATGATCTACATTATGAAACAGTAATACACGACCTCATTTTACTATTTTTTTATCTCTATGCTTGTAACAAGTTGTAGCAAGAATGATTTATTCATTTTAGTGTAGTGTATTATTTATAAAATAGAGTATACCGGGCTTTCAGCTCGTTTGGCGGCACCGTCACTGATTTTTTTTTTAGTTTTGCATTACATTTCATAAAAGCATTAAGTTTTATTAAAAGAATGCAGCTTGCTCTTGTTGGAGCGCTTTCTTATGCCGTAAAGAAGTGGTTATTAACCATTACTTCGAACAGCTTTACATATCTTGAAATTAGGGGGATATTGATATAATATCATATCATAATGTCTCAAGGCGATGAGCACAGTCTAGATTTGATTTTATTATATCCAGCAGTACATTTCTCTTCGTGGTAAGCAAAACGTCTATTTGCCAACAATTGGCGAATGATTATTGGAAGACCATATCCAAGGCTAAGCTTACTCTGTTGTATGCAAGAAAAGAAACGAATGCACTCTAATGTTACACAGGGAGGTCCACGCAGAGGAGGGTCAAGAGCTGTCGCTGCGATTTGGTTGCCAGTTCTACGAGGTGTCGGCGGCGGAGTCGTGCGCGGGCGCGTCGCTCGCTTTCCACGCGCTGCTGCGGGAGGCGCGCGCCCTGGCGCTCCTGTTGCCCGCCCCCCGCCGCAAGCTCGCCGCTTACTCCGTCTCCAAGGTAATAATAGTGTACGGATTTTTGTTTACGTTTATTAATTAACCTTTTTGGGAGTGCGGTTCTCGACGCGGATTGACA
>DWQX01000973.1:0-33000 GCA_018245475.1 Pharmacophagus antenor
TGAAGAATTATTTTTTCTATAGATAAAGAAATATATCTTTATATTTATTAATTTAGATTACGGTAATTCTAATGAAAATTTCGTGCGTCCTATTATTCAATACAGAAATTTATTTATTCAATATTTTCTAGTTATAAGTAACTATAAACAGGTGTAACTGTATAATTAACAAAGGAAAATTAATATAACTATGTACACATTTTAATTTCTTGTGAGCTTTTAGCATTACATATTTTAATTAAACTGTTGCAAACCTCTGAAAATGTTACTAAAAAAATTCATGGAGAATAATAAAAAATATTACATAGAATGGACGAAATTGATTGCAATGGTATGAATAATACATGAATTTTAATGGAAGTATAGTTAATATTATAGTAAAGAATAGGAAAGTATTAATGGAACAACGCATAGAGAAGCAACTTTGTCTCTATATTAACACAATACATATTATTGAAGAGCTTGAGTAGAAGAATTTTTTATTTAGTCAGAGCGTAATATTGGAAGCGCATTTTCCGGCAGTTGAGAGCCATTCGAAGGGGTCTGTCCGAGGTGACTTGTAATTTCAAGTGTTTACCCGGTGTGCGCCCAGCAGGGCGTCCAACAACAATGCCCATATCCTTTTCACATAAAATATATGGAAAGTCCGGCTACCAGCGAGCCACGGATCGACGTCCCGATACAGCGACTGCATTATACGAGCTAGTCTACCGAGAACTTTTTATGAGGGATCAAATTGATTGGTTCTCTGATAATATCGAAGTTTCACGTATTGTGCACCGCGGGTTCTAATGCGAGGGGTCCCGGTCCGACGATGGCCGCTCCTCACACCTTTTAAGTTATTTGGGCTGTAAAGCTTAGTTTATAATGTAATCTAAATGCAATCGGATTAAGGTCATATATAACATGAGAAGAAAGTTAAACGATAATTGCTGTTGCATTAATTTTACTAATATCAGACTAATATTCGAAAATAAAATATTTCTTTATTTCTTGAAAAGGGAAATATCTTTTTTATAAATTTTAATGGTATAAAATGGAGTAAAAAATTATGAGATAAAGAAGTGAATAATTTGTTCAACTCAATGTAATTTTGTAACAGTAATACATTTACTTTATAATTTTATGAAATAATGATTTTATGCTGTAATAGAAATTGATCAGAATCGTAAAGGCATCGGTAGAGCGCATTAAATCATCTGCGGCCGTGACAGGACGTGCTCCGCGATCTGGAAACACTAAACCACAGAGATAAAAATATATATTACAAAATGAGACCCACTTTGTGTTTTGAAATTACAATCAAATAAATTACTTTTTATTGCTCAATCTTGTTGGGTTTTATTAAGGTATCGGCGCTGAATGCGAGAGAATAAAACATGGCGGGTTTGCGCGACAGTCGAGATGTTCCCGTACACCATGTCGCCGCAGATAAACGTAGCTGCTTTACATGGCCCTCGAGTTTTGGAAGATAAGCCATCGTTCCGTGTGCATGTCGACATGCGGACAATAGAGTACCGCGCATACGCTGCCTCCTTATCAATTTAAAAAATCCTAGCCTTGAGGCGTTTCCGTAATATTTCAACCGGCTAATCTTAACCTATTTACGGAAAGGTGACGTTTCTTACGATGCACAACATTCGCCCGATAACTTAATACACATAAATTCAATTATATGTAAAGAATGTTCGGAATAAAATAAAATATACCATTTTATTATGTTTAACTTATTCTTTGTCTTAATCGTATCAATCGAAAAAAAGATAGTTTTGGTATTACAGTATTTTTAGTAATGACAAGAGCAGTATTACAGATGAGGGAATTACGTAATTGTTTCACTCGTAATACAAAATACATTTTGGTCTTTTTAAGTTTCGAGTGTATACCTGAAAATATTGATAAATAAAGTCTTTATGTATGCATAATATGGTAAATTTTTGCAAAATTTTCTGTAACTTTACCAATATAGCTTTCTTGTTAACCATTTAGCCTGTCTACTTATCTCTGACAAACGGTACGGCCACAATTTCAACGCTGCCCTCAAGCTGGCTGCTCAATGTCATACCATATTTTCCGCGTGAAAATAAACAAATCAATGTTCCTCAGGCAAGGGAGACACGAAAGCATATCGTGTTGATTAATGCTGATTGCTGAAGTGTCGGCGCATGTATAAGTAATGCAACAGCCCACCGGTGCGTTTCCGCCTTAACCGGTCCTAAAACAATGTGCCCAAACATTTACTCTTAACTATTCAAAGTGAGAAATACACTCTTGAATAGAACATTACGAACAATTAAAAATACACGATGTATAATTTTACTATGCAGCTTGACGTATTATACAAAATTTTAAAATAAATGGGCAACGTGAAAGGAATTTAATAATATATGAAAAGCGTTGAAGCAAATCTAAAAGCAATCTCAAAGTGAAATCCTATGCGTGTGTCCCTCCCTCAAGGAAACCTATTTATCATCGTCACCTACAGAGCGGTGACTTGTAATTGTGCACAATATTGTTAGTTTGAATTATAGTCCCTTTGCGAATGGATTCTCTGGCTCTTGAAACATGCACTCCTTAAAGGCACTTATA
The DNA here is from genome assembly GCA_018245475.1 of Pharmacophagus antenor. Taxonomy (NCBI): domain Eukaryota; kingdom Metazoa; phylum Arthropoda; class Insecta; order Lepidoptera; family Papilionidae; genus Pharmacophagus; species Pharmacophagus antenor. The sequence continues at coordinate 2,590 of DWQX01000973.1, forward strand.
CTTGTAATAGAAATAGTATAACCGCTGACTAAAAAAGAGAACATGAACGCAGAATATTTTTTTAGTATCTACACATAAAAAAAACTACTGATTATCAGTGATTCATCCCAATAAATTAAATGGCAATTTTGCACCAGTACCAGAAGCAAAACTAATTGCATTTAAATTCACGTTGCGGAACGACGTCGTTTGCTTGATGCATCGCTTATTCATCAAAAATAACCGTTCATTAATGGTGCGTGATCGTTCAATTAAAGTCAGATGTTTATGCTGTAATTGCCGGTATCAGACGATCTGCAATAAATTTTTCATCTACGCACTAAAGTTTTTCCCAAGACATTATTATTAATTTTAAATTCATTTTTAGTTTTTATTTGCCATTATAATCGATTGATATATTGTGTTATTTTAATTTTGCATTAACAAGACGTAAGTGATGCTTAACCTTGAAGAAGATCGTGGATCCAACTAAAATGTGTATCAGAATTAGATTGCGTTGGTCGCCTAACAACGTCTCTATTGCAGCGTCATTCGAACCACAACAAAGTAATGTCTGCACATTACTGCAGGACAGCAAGCTTTTTAGATTATCGTACTATAATGAATACAATGAATTTCTATTTAATAATAAATTTCTTCTATAGGTACGAATAGTGAAATAAATAATATATTTTTACCTATTACCGCTATCTTTATAAGGTTATTATTAAAATTGTCTTCATATTTATTAAGGTTAATATTTTTTTGTAATTAAGAGATACAATAGTTTTTATAAAATAACAAATATATTCCGATTAAACAAAAACATTTGAAGCATCAATCTTCACCGTATTTATTTTTCGTGAGTGATTTTGATAAAATGTAATTAATCCTTGTGGAATTATAAAACAGAAATAATGTTTTATATTACTTATGAAACAGGCAATTTAAAAACTCTATAAGAAAAAAATAGAAAACCTTAGGCTAAAATTTTGCTGACTAATTAGTATTCACATATTTTTATGAATTACAATTGTAAATTGATGATAGATAATGAGATTAAAAAAGCTAATAAGTTTCTACGGTTTCGTTGTAACTTAATTTATTTTAATTTAAATTTAGTTTCATTTTAATTTTACCAAACACTTCGAGTGTATAGGTTTACGAAATTGTAAAGATAAAACACATTATAATTTGTAGTGTTTAATTTGTTGAACAACAAAACCGTAATTTATCATAGACATTCCACGCAACGACACTAGAAAAAAATAGCATCATGTCTTTTATGTCAGTATACCAGCAGTAAAGGTGGGTAAAAAGTAAGCATATAACACGAAGTATAACATCGGACAGAGTCCACAATAAAGCGTTTAATATAACAAAAAATATCTTGTACTCGTAAGAGTTTAATATTTCTTACTTTAAATTTTGATGGTTTAAAGATTTCCTTGCGATTTTTAACGATTTTTTAAGGAATTATTCCTATTAATCAAAACTTTTGTTTTTGTCTCTTGAAATTTTATTTTATTATTACATTCAAAATTATCAAAGCGAAACTATTTCGAGGAAACATTTCAGAATTATTGACTATGGACAGTTTTATGGTTGAGAAGTTGCGCGCGCCAATGTAACAAAAGTATTATTAAATCAATAAAAACACTTCTAGTTCTCTTTAAACTGAAAGAATGCGTAATGTTAGTTAGTCGTCGAATAACCATGCTGGGGTAGTATCATTTTTTACCCACATTCTTAAACAAGAATATACTTAGTTTTTTATTCCTTTCATTTGTATTAACTGGACTGTTATAAAAATTTAATATTCATCATGATAATGATAATAGTAACCTTATAATAAGTCCTTTAATCAATTTGTACTTTATCTAAATTGGCGACCAAAATACATTTTAGTTATTCATTTTTATAGTTATCTGTTTCCAACAACGAAAAACAGATTTCTTTTTGTAAATAATATAGAGAGATTCTTTTAATGAAACAAGTTACTATTCGAATATTTTTTCCATTTTAGTTAAATAAATTGGAAATATTAGCGTTGTGAAAAATTGGCGTCGGGCAGTACAGCTCGGCGATGTAGTCGCGATTTGTCGTTACCTGCGCAGGCGCACACCGTGCCGACGCCGCGGACATATCGACTTATGATGGTCGTTATCTACCATCGCGTCGCTGTCACCACCGCCGTCCGATCCTCGCCTACCGTTTATCGCCACTTCAAACTGAAACAATGAGCTTTAAAATGCTAGAACTACACTACATTTGCTTATCCATTATGCGTACAGTATTTTTGTTTAAATATTTTTACTATTATTTATTGAGATAAAATTAAATAAATTTTGTTTTTTACACTTTTAATTTATTTAATAATTTAGAGCCGGGGATGTTTAACTAATTACATACATTTATTTACATCAGATTATATTAATTTAGTCTTAAGTAAAAAATATATTTAAGGAAACTACAATTTGCACATTAAAAGAGTAATGAAATAAATTTACAAAAAGTATACATAAGGTTACAGTTACAAAATACGTTGTAGTGTAATGATTAGATGTTATATATTTATACCAGTAAAATGCAGTATAAAAAGAGTTTCATTGCCTTACAAATTACATTATACTACATTTGTTATACGACATTAAGTAACTACATGCAAATATTTACTTAATTCTCCAAGAAGTTATTTATAAGTATGTTTGTCGATGCTTTTATTTAGAATATAACAAAACATTTAAAAATACGCAACGCATACATCCTATCAAAATTATATATATAAAATACTTTAAATTATTCTTCATAGTCCCCTCTATTCGCAAATCGGTTACATCATTACATCTATTATATTTATCATAAATATTTTGCATAAGCTTGTATTAATAACTAATGGAAAAAAATATTTTCTAAAAATCATAAATTTATTTTTAAAACTTTTCAAACGTATGTCGAATTAAAATAATGAGAGATTTCATTATCAGAACCGGCTCAGAATGTCCTGATTTTAATACAAGTTATTATTAACGTCGATAAAATGGCTAGATGCACAAAAGCATCCCAGCCTAAAGGCTAACTTACGGTCGACGTAACCTATAATAACGATAGTTCCACGCCGATATCTGTCCGACGATCGCCGAAATCAATTTTAAACAAACTCTTGCCACCACCCACAATTATCATTGCCGAACAATGCTCACCCATTAAAAATTGTTCCAATGTTAGAGGTCACTCGAATACACAGGTAATGGAAGGTTATTTGGAAACGTAAAATATTACCGCGGTGATATGTTGAATGTATGTATCTTAGAGATTGAATTGAACACAAATTAAAATATTATTATCAAAGAAGACTTACAAATCGTGGCCATAACATTCATTTCTATTAAAATTTGTCATAAATTTAACAACAATTTTATTAATTGTATTGCAAATAACATGTGAAAATTCATACTTATAATTATACAACGAATTCTCCTTCAAAAGCGTTTCATCGAGAATATTTTAAAAAGAAAAATTTTATAATTTTATTATAACTTCAACTAACCAATAATAGCTTTTTGGAAAAATCTTTCATAAATATAACTAAATTTTGACAAGTATTGACATAAGTTCATTAACTGCATGAATAAGTAAACACTTTGTTACGGGTGGTCTGCTCAGGGCAAACAGATTGCAAAAATCTGTGCGCATCCAAATGAGGTTAACACGTTATAACACAATGCCCGTTTTCAAATGTATGTAAATGTGCATAAGAGTTCCCAACCTCCCATACAACTCAAAAACTTTCAATTGTAGCTTATCTTATATAAGTTAATTAGGTTTTTTCGCAATAATTTAACAACTTTATCACCATCAGCTTACTTTAGTGCTGTTATGAACAGGAGGCAAAATTATTTCTCCAATATGCCTACGTTTAATCAAATATATTTTGAATCGTGAATTCTAAGCATTATTACTATTTGTGAAGTGAAAACGAGTCCAAACCCTACAAATATTTACCCTACAGTGTCTTAATATTGGCATATACCTATATACTGTCTTCTTCAATACCTACATATATAATACGTGTAAATTTACGTAACTGTTTATATATATACTGTTGTTAAACCATCTAAGATGATTATAAGAATATATTGGTTAGTAAATTGTGAATAGACAATAATTGTAATTATTAATAACAAGATCTAAAGTTATGTACAAATTTAATGAAAGCCCTATCTCACATATATCATTATTTTATATCTTTATATGACATAGTGAGTCAGTTCTATATTACCACTGTTCCATTTTATAAACTGCTTTACCAATGTACATAAATAAAATTTTACAATAAAGTAAATGAACATTTTGTTAAAGTACTTTTCCAACAACTTTTGTCCATATTATAGCCAATAATAAGATGTATGTATAAAGTTTCTTAATTTGAGAAATTGCGAAAGAGTTAATAAATAATGCTGATTTACATCCACCGCACTTACAGCAGCCCGGGGCTGAGTGCAGATAGTAAAATTGAAATTGATGATCATGTAAACTTTATTATTAGAGACGTAAAAATGTAAAGTAAATCAAACAGCGCGATAGTATACTGCATGACACTGCATGATCTAGTATCGGGAACCAGCCAACCCTTTATTGCCTTTCATAATACTTACACCACTCCGAGAAAGTAAATTATTCGTCGTAGTCGTAGAATGAGTGCCGTATACATTATGAGGAGCGTTACATTTGACGATATCAATTTTTATGATTCTAACATAGTTGTGTTTAGGAAGCGGTAACAAATTGCGAAATAAGTTTAAACGCTCAGTAACAAAATATTCCTCTGTACTGCGTCAGTACAATAGTATATTTATTATCTTGTCATGTTACGCAAATATCTCTATACTTACGGAAGCATACTAAGATAAAATCAGGGCACCTATTTTTTATACATTGCTTATCTAATCTAATCGTAAAGTATTAAGTTTCTTAATATGTTATGAATAAATTTTGCATTTATAACGCTAATCACGATTTACAAACCAATTCAAATTTTATAATCAAAAAGCACATACCTTTAGTCAATGAAGTAGTAAATTGTATTCATTAAATCTTCATTACATTCATCTTAGTACGTACTTATTTTGAGTATTTACAAAATTTATCATAAAGAAACATCTTGATGAAGCAAAATTTTTTACAGATGTATCCTTTTTATTCTGATTAATTCAATGAAAGCGTTACTAAGTTGTAATTTAATTATAATTATAGTATAATAATAATTTATACAGAACAGTTAAATACTATTTATTATTTAATAATCAAATTATAATATTTTCGCTTTACATTTATAATCGTATCATAAGCGAAACACTTATATAATGAGTTCTAAAAATTAAAAAAAAACAGCGTAGAGAATAGCAGAAAGTTCAGTTGTTGGTGGATTATATATACCTTTCTCATAAATATTCCGCTATAGTTCGAATGCATAATATTTCTACTGCCAAGTGTTATTTAATAAATATAAATGTGTTTAACACCAGTGATTGTAGCTAGCATCTTATGGTGAAAACAATTTATACTGTACTGTGTAAAGAAATATGATTTAATAATAGTAACTGAGATCCCGAAGCTAAGACGCAAAATGATGTCACTTTGCACCAATTAAACAACCTGGTTCTATATTAAGTGGAAAATGATGCAATGCCTGTGGCTAGTTTATGTTGTAAAAAAAAATATACTTGTATTCATTCAAACACATGAAATACCAATATTTCAATGGTTAATTTTTATATGAGTAATCGTGGTTCTCATATGTGCCTAACGTTATTATCAGAAAAAAGATATTGTAGTCGTATTCTTAAGAGTCAACATTACATCGCTATCTCTTTGAATACATAGAGGATAAATATGTATTACGAACTTACATTCATACTCTATACACAAATTTGTAGTTTTCTCCGTAAAGTCATAACTTTTATTCTACTTAAATAATTTAACCCTTAACGAATGAATGCCGCCTTATAAGCGGCATTATATAAAATCAAAAAAGAAAAGCGTATGGCTCTTGACAGGCAGCGTAACGTTTTACAGGAATCAAGTTTCTTTCGACTTCGTACATAAAAATATCAGAGATAATCATAATCGCCAGTTATTGTTTCTGGTAATTTTAAGTTGAAATATTAAATTACTTATAAATCTGTGGATCGAGTTGTCGTCATGCCTAAAATACGCTCGTTCGTTAAGGGTTAAAATATATTAATTACATCATAATGACTGATGTAAAAGATATAAGTATGAAAAATGTAATTGTAAATAAAATTGTACATATAAAACACATTATTAGCGTGATAAAAAATAATAAAGTGCAATTTCAGATGCTTAGCAAACTAGTACAAGTCGACGAATAGCCCGAGGGCTTCGTTCCAAGCAATAAGTACACAGAGATAACTCAAAATCGCAACGCAGTGCATCTTTCAACGTAGTGTTGAGATTATTTCATGAAACGCACGAGAAGTCATTAGTATGCACTATCTCACATCACTCCCGTCCTTGTAATTAAGACATCTAAAGACTACGTAATTTGTTACTACCATACAATTAAATGCGGAATTACAGGTTCCGTAATTACAGGACAGTGGTGGAAATATATATAAAAATAGAAAAAAAGCACAAATGAGACTATCAGTATATTTAATAATAAAAAAAATATTTCTATCATAAATTTAACATTCGAAACTATAGTACTGGATGTGTTGCTTTCTATTATCACGGAATTGACATTTCTTATCTTATCGTTACCGTGGCTCATTTAGTGATTTCATTATAGATTCATCGGCAATTACGAGTCAATTTCACCTCAACTAGAAGTGCAGCAATAAAAGAAGCTCTCGATTTATGGTCAGTGGCGGCGTTAAGCGTGGATACGATATTTATTGGTGCGATGGTTTGTTTATTTACATGGGGAGGATTGCAGTAGCATTGAGGCGAGTGACGTGTCGCGATCGCATGTCGAAAGTGAATATATCAATCGGGCGGCAGAGTAATGGCTGCGCCGGCCGGCCTTCCCTCGGTAAATGAGCTGCCTACCGGCTACCGCTCGCGCACTCTCGGCTTGAATGTTAAGTAGTTTTAATTATTTCGCACGGGCCCTCGGGTTAAATCTGCTCTCCGTTGCCGGAGACATTTATCAATGTAAATCGAATGACTGCTTATTTACTGCGCCCGAGCACGGCCGCGACCATTATTATGATGTTGTTTTATCTGTGAAATATTATTAGACACATTTGTCTACACAATGATAAACAAAAACTAATTGTTATTATTTATTAATCGAAAAGTATTTAGATGAAAAGTATTCTTAATTTAATTTAATTAAGAAAAGCATTTCGGTCATATAATAATCGTCAGTATTTTTCTAGTGTAATTATTTAAACACGTTAAAAAGTTTTACAGTTAAATTTAATATTATGCTTGTGCTATTTTTCTAGTAAATGGATGGATAGATAATTCAATGAAAGGAGTTTTTCATAAAATAAAAAACCTCATGATTTGAATTTGAAAAAAGAAACCTTCATTATAATTCTATTCTTGAAATAAAAGGCTTATTATGCACTAAAAATAAAATTTAATGTTTTATACAATATTGAAAAGTAGCTACTGTCGGTTGCGTAACTTGTGTACATCACCGTCCACGATATTGCCTCTAGTCAATAAAGTGAACGATCTAAAACGTTACTACATAGAGATTACGTATTGTATGAAGAGAAGCGCTTAAACCTTCCGCTGCATAAGTTGACGTCGGATTAAATTCAAATATTTACATGTGTATACACAAGAAATAAAAGTTTCACCTTTTACAAGCTATTTGAGGTTATTTATCATGTCCAATGGCGTGCCGAGGCGAACACCCGTCTCGATTTTGGTGCAGCTTCTTTATACAGAAGCCATTATAAGTATCAGTTTCAGATCATAGATCATAAAAGCGTTTATTTGAGCAGCGGTCGCCGGGATATGGGGGGTCCTGTCTCGTGAGTTCCACCATTCATTGTTGACTTTTTATTGTGCGACGTATGTCACAATTCCATTGGGTCTCACTAAACATATCTAAACATAAATATAACAATAATGTTACGGATATAAAACTATTTATATGAATGCCAAGAATGTATTAAATCATCGACATGTAAGTAAATCGGAATAGCTTTAATCTTTATTTAATGAAAATCGTAAATTTCAATTTGATTTTAATAGCTTATTTATTTTTCATAAAGCGTCATAGGTTTAGAAATTAATCTTTATAATCCTTTTCAGGCGACAAGCAACAATTTTTTGTGTTCAAAATATTTCTTTATTTCATTATTGTAGAGTCAGTTTAGATAAATATAAGTATAGAAAGTATTTGTAAGTATTCTAATACCTCACTTGTAGGTAGTATTGATTAGATTTTTTTATTAAGATTTCTTAACATAAACATTAGATTTTACCATCAACCAAAACTCAACCGCGGAAAAAAGGGATACAAAAAACCGGCAAGAAGGGTAGGAAAATGCTCGCAATGCTAGAAGTCTTCTCCTTCCCTTTCATCCCGCGACTGTACTCATCTTTGTAAGTCAGTACGTTCAGGGAAACGGTGTCTGGAGCAACACCATCCACCTAACCCCGCAGCTTAGGTCCACACAGAACCGACATCTGGCCGGCCCTACGCCACGAACTGACAGATTTGGTTACTCAGCACTATACCTTAGGTGATTAAGCTACCATTGCTAAGCCCCTCCACTGCGACAAGACCAACTACATAACCTATAAATTAAAATATCTGGCACGTATACAATAACAGCTTTTAAATATTGGACAAAATTTAAAAAAAATTACTATTACAATAAATTAAAAAAAAAAGATTTTAAACCAATTACACGGTAGAAAAATATTAGTTTTATAAAGTATATGTTTCATTTGAACAGCAAAATATTAGGGACCTGCTTCGGCTATGTTCATAATTAAATTACATAAAAACAGAAAACCGGTTTAATTGAGGCAGAATCGTGACCGACGAATCGAATTCCTGCAATTGTGGTTACTTATTTGTCGTTATGTTTATGACGATATTATTATATAATTTAACAAATTAAAAACACTTATATACTTATGCATATCCGTGAAATGTTCTAGATAATATTTTAAAAGTAACCTAAAAAGTATAAATGTGTTTCTCATCGTTTTCGGATACTGTTGGAGTTAGTAACCATTTGAAATTAATTGCACACATCTGTTTTTCTATTCTGTAAATAAAGTTGTCCATAAAATTATAGCTAGATTAGAAAAGTTTTAATAATAAGAATACAAATTATTATTCTACTAAAAAAAGGTACCCCCACTTTGAAAATTATAAAATAAACATCCAACAAGTACTTGAGGCAGAATTAGAACATCTGGACTTAATTAATAATAAACATACTTAAAAATAATAATATTTTATTGGTTATATATAGATGGTTATATTATATATAAAATTGTTATTAAGAAACTCTTAAACGTTTATGTCGTCGATGCTATTTTCAAGAATGGCGCGTCAATTTCAAAATCGCTTTTATCACTGTTAAAGGTGCATGTATTCAAATACATACATTAAATCACTCATGGATTTGCTGCGTTTTATCGTCATTTCTAAAAACAATATAAATGTATTTTGTGTCACAGCTGATTTATATTTTATAGGTAAAATGTGATTTATTACGTTCGCATTTAAAACAATCCCGGCGTAGGTTCGGCGTCGCTTGTATTGAAATGGGCATGATATTCCGAACGCCATGGGCGCCAGCACATATGCTGCAATATGACGAATGAATGCGATGCTCTTCGGTGTACACGTTATTTCTTAGACTTCATTTTTTAAAGTTGCAATTGAATTCGTATTTACTCATCCAAAACGGTTTTATTAAATTTTAAATAAGAATAGTAGATCGGTTAGGAAATATTTACATTGGCTGAAATAATTAAGTTATATTAGCTACTTATATAATAGAATTGCTTTAAAATATGTGGTCAAGAAATTTTAATTTTTTAATGCAGCTATAATTTTATTAAATTGTGGGAAAATAGTAGCATCGAACAAAAAAGTATTACGTTTTAAAATTTGTGAACCAACATAAAAATTGCTTGTTTTACAGAGACTGGAGCATGTTTCCCGTAGTCCGCAGGTAAGAGTTTCAATTATTTGGCGTGCACGGGAATAAATCTATATCAAGGTGTAATAAAATGCAAGCTCGAGCCGGGGCGGGAGCGGGCACAGCATCACGCACCGCTGGGTGGCCGCTACTTGTCTTACGATCAAGTTATCTGTACAATCGATCCGTCCGATAAAAATAAACACCGCAGTCCCTCCTAATGTCGAATGCTTGACGCGCTGCGATGCAATAACTTTTTGAATTTTATCGAAGCAGTCATCCGCATTTGCATCTGTATAGGAGCCAATACATTTTCTTAACATATTATTAGCATTCCCGTCCGGGGCAAGCCATCCACGGATGCGTTCATTTTATTGCACAGAACTTAATAAACTAATAAGTTCCCTAGATATTATGTCACATAATTACCATAGTCGACGTGTTATAATAAGTGTTAAAATCTGTTTTAAACGTAAATATTAGTGCTAGATGTGTAAAATTTTTAATAGATTTTTCTAACTCATTCTATATACGTATATTGAACAAATTTTCCGCCACACAAAGAAAATGTTATATTATTTTATCCATGATTTATTGACCATTGATGATATAAATAATTTATGAATGTAAAATAAATATTCTTTTAAACACTATACGAACATATAGTATAAGTGATTAAATAAAGTGTATTATTTTTGTTTATAACATTTCGTGCATTTTATGGTCCATCAATGAAACTTTTGTAATTAAACATGAGAACTAATTTCAAAGTAATATTTACGTAAGTTAAATCATTTAAAAGTTATGTGCGTTAAAAGTATCGACAGGACTATTTTATGTAAAAAATCATATTACTTGACTCAGAAATTTATTTAAACTAATAAAACATTACTACGACCACTACTCCATTCTTGTACACAACATTACAGGTCTTTGGTGATACAAAAGCTCGGTAAGACTATTTTGTTTTATGTACCGACTCCTTACTTCGTCTAATCACGAAGCCTTTGAGACTACTTGATCTCATTTAGCCGCTGCAATAAATGTCGTAAACAGATAGAAATAATGGTGTATTGTATGAATGGAGTAATGGTATAGCAGTCGAGATGTCCTACATGTGAGGTGGAGTGAGTGCAACGGGTCAATGGCTGCGGCGCACGCGCTTGCAAATGTCAAGGCCCGCGCCGCTCGACAACTCGTAAGGCACACTTTTCAGTTTGCATTAGTTTTGTCCTCTACCTCCATAGTGAGCCATATTATGTAACGCCAGGCGCAAAATACGTGCTTAGCCGCAAAGTTGCGAAGGTCTTATAAGAATAGAAATAACACCAGAAACGATGCAAGATTGCACTCTCTATTTAAACTTATTAATTTGAATTTTAACTTACTTCAACTATTTCAAAGCCCAATGAATCACGTAATTGTGAGAACACTATACAATATTATAATGATGCTTCGTGATCTAAAATCAGTTTTACATTAAAAATTAATCATTAAGTATGGTATCGTTTGATATATTTAATATGAAATCGGAACGGTAACAACAATTAATAATGTTAATGTACGTCCGTTTGTTTTCTATAACCCGTGTATAATGCCGCTACTAAACATTTTACTGATAAAGTATCCGATGATATTTTTGTTTGTTTTTTTTTTTTTATTGATTTTATATATCCTTATTTTACACCGCATGACTGCACAAAAAGGACATATTGCCTAGAGGTATACTCTTCCAGTCAATTTATAGGGTTGTAAAGAAATATACAGCGTGTGCAAGAAAAAAAAGAGTAAAAAATATTATACAAATGATCAAGCATGTATATTACGAGTAAGAAGTTAAAATATTACAAATATAAAAATAATAATAGTTACATTAAAAAAAAACGTTAAAATTAAAAGAGAAAAAGAGAATGATTCAGATTCGTATCTAAAATTTGCTAACTACATTTTTAGAGAATGCATAATTATATGCATTTAGTACTATTTTAGTATAAATCCTAGAGTACGCCATAAACAATGTGATTTATATGATAAAACGTAAAATTTGTAAATAAAAACATTAAGGTTTTTCTCACAAAAGATCGCCTAGATGTCCACAAACCGCAGCGCCCAGTTTATGTCGCTTAGCAGTTATGTGCAAGCATTACTTCATTCCACTTCAAATTATTAGCCAACAAAATTACTGGTTTTATAGGACATGCCATCTTATGTCCATACGAGTAAAAAATGAATATGCAGAGAATTGAAATTTATTAAAAGGAATGTTAGTGAAAGCATTAACATCACAAAATTTCTATTATCGTTTGTTCGTGGTAAGTTATATTTTGCATCAACAGTGAAATGGTGGATTAGAACTTGCGACATTTGCTTCAAAAACTGTAACCCTATACCTATTGGTGTTGGACTATCTATTAGTTGTATCAGTTGGTTTATAATAACAAAAATTTTCTTTTAACGTAACAACGAAACTCAAAATTTATTTAACTTGGCAATGAGGAAATAAATACCAAAGTTCATCTGAATAATGTAACAACAGATTATGCGTAGACGTTCGTTTGCATAAAGCTTTTGCACGTAACAGTCTTGCTCAATGGCTAGTCAAAAGTGAATGAAGCAATCTCAAGAGCAGTAAATGTTATTTACAACGTTTCTCTTCCATAAACGACGAACGACTAAAGTTATTAAGGCGCAGACGGCTTCTGTTCGACAATTAGGAAAAGTCACTACGAGCATGGGCTAAGTGAGTCCTTATCTTCACTCAGTAGTTGACAATCACGTCAAAATCTCACGAAAACGTAATTCTCCAGTGCACCTGTCATTAAACGAAGTCACCAACCTCGCGTTTCAATTAGCCACAGAGTGGAGCATTATAACATAGATAAGCAAACAAACGTGATCCCGAGGCTATTTGGTTATAGCTGGCTCTCATCAATAACGCTTCGGAGGCGATAATATCGCGTACGCGTGTCCCGCGTTGAGGAACTTCCAACACCGTTATTAACCCCGCGATACTCATCGCAGCCGAGAGATCATTTAGTGATACGCTTTATATTAAATTACTCGGTCGTGTGTTGATAAAATATTCCACGTATTCTATTACCGAAAAGGAAATAATCGCTGTTGGAGGTATTGAGATTTATAGCTATGGCGTATGACTTCATGGAAAGTGTTGTTTCACAAAAACAGCTAATTATCGGATTGCATATGGAAATAAAAATTAAGACAAAAAAGAACAATCACGAATATGATTCAGCAATTAAACAATTTCATTACCTATAGCAGCTTTGAAATAAAATAAAAATAATTTACGTGAAAATAGCAATAACTTTTTGGTACTTTAATCACGGGTCTTATTAACGGATTTGTAATAAATTTATAGGATTGTTGTATTTTACTTAATTTTACTGAAATTTTTATTATCACGATAGAAAAAAATGAAATGATGCCTTTTCATAATATTAACCACTAGCCTATGTAATTGTATTAATAACCATTTTGCTCTGTGCCACAGCTTATTGAAAGTCCCTTTTACAAGACACTCAGTATGTACAATAACTACTACTTCTTAAGACTGATATAAGTAGTTCGATCTTTAACATGTACAGATCTGTACGCTACAGTAACAAGATAGTGAGTGAACAATAATTATTTGCGTACTGATGATTCCGATTTTATTTGATTATATGATTATTTATATATATTACATATTTATTTACTACTTGTAAGTAAGTTGACGATTACGTAAAAATTGCCGCATTTGTAAGACTTTTCGCGGGCATCATTTCGTCCAGATTGAGACAATGTTAGATACGTTATAAAATCGAGGAAGTAAATCAATTCGTCAATTTACGTTTTGCTTTAGGAACAAGCGCCTCGTCGCTTACGGCCAGCTTCGATTAATCCTCACCTCTCAATGCTCATTTTTTTTTACACCGGGTCATGTTCATACCCCGTCGCTTGTTATTTAATGTCACATCAAATTTAACGTAATACAACTTCATCACGACCCGATGCGGCATGTGACTGTCAATACCAATCAATAAGTTGCCAACCTATTAAGGTCAATCATCCACTTCTTTAATTTTAAACATATTTTTAAAGATACTGAATATATCGTTAACAATAACAATTCAATGTTAAGGCAAGTATTTGTTCGTGTTTGTAATTTATCTAATTAGTTTTTTGTCTATCTTTTTAAAGGTTATTGGAATTATGCAATAAAGGATTTTAAGGTGCCGTCCTGTTTTTAAGAAAAATTGTATATTTCAATATATTGTAGGTATAATATTAAATTGTCAACATATCAATGAAATCAGAACTAAACATGTATAAAAGCGTACTGTACATCATATTTAAATACTGAACATTATGGCATGAGTATTAATTCTTCTACTTTCTGATGTAACATAGTTTTGGTTGGATACCCATTGAATGTTGCTCATACTTAAAAAAAAGTCTAACAATATCTTATGTGTATAATTTACACGTACAAAGCGTTAAGCCTACATGCAGTGAACATGTACGAAGTACAAAAACGTTTTATACGTCTCTCATTCATATGCATATAGAACTGTTTAAAAACATTACCACAAGCCGAAATTAAACGACACTTAAAGACTTCCATTAGAGTCTCATTAATTTCTTAATCCGCGCCCGAGGCATGTACCTCGCCCTCTATAGGAATTTGATTTACAACAAGTACCAGGGGAGCATGAGCGGCGATACATATGCCGCAACAAGCATAATTTACTCCTCGCCACAATGCTTCTAATTAAGATCATTCGTGAGACCGATGAGGTCCAGACTATGTACCCACTGCACAAACTGGACGCTATAAATAACTCAAATCGTAACTCATGCCTTTTTGATGCTACTTTCGAAAAGCTGCTCAAAGCAATTGTTAAAATTCAACCCTAACATGCTTTTTTTAAGAATGAAAATATCATAATAGTCGACATTCATAAGAATCCAATATCAAGGCGCAACTCGTTCACGCCTGAGCATTGTTAGGAGAACAAAATAAACTACAACCAACTACTTCTTGCTCCGGGCCAAGAAGACAACTGAATATTTTCTAAGAACGTTACTTATTATTAAGCCGGCAGTAAAGTTACATTTCACCGTTAAGATGCTAGAATTTCGAGTGTTCGTAAGCATATTTGCTCTACTGTTTTAACTTGTCTTAAGCTCTTCAGGTGATTACTGTTTTAACGATATTTACAAAAGTCATATACCGTAAAGAATTTTTAGCGGTATAGATGCCTCTGCTTTTAGGTGTTATATATAGGATAGAAACGAATAAATTATGCGGGTCTATCTAACCCTTTCATGTTTCCTGGTATACTGAGAATACCAGTAAATGTTTTACCAGACTGAATGTTTTTAATCAGATTTAATATGGTTTACATCGATAACACGTAGTCGTAGGAAAACGTAATTAAAATATGTTTTTCAATCTAATTTAAAAAATACCTTTGACCTATAATATCATAACATAGTCTAAAAAAAGTATTATTTTTCTCCAAATCAAAAATCGTCTTGAAAGAGTTAGACCCATTCTTATCGACGATTAAAATTCAAGAAGGTATTCGATGTCATTTTAAATATTAATAATTGTTAATTTTTGGCTTTTTGCAAAAAAAATCAGTTGATGCCGTAATTTTGATACAGAGGAGTGCGTAAATGGTCGGCGCTAGCGATAATTTACATTAGAGCACATTCTTTGCGGGTATAGAGGTCCGGTAGAAACTTGCACCAACTGCCAAAAAAGCCGACTATGATGATGGCATCTTAAAAATAATGACCAGTGCACGGCACAAAGCTTTTTACTCGTATTGAAATTTCGCTGAGTAAGAACTAATATAAATAAATAAATATCTGGGACATTTCACACATAGTACTCTGATTATATATATACGTAGCTGAACAGCACCTGCAGTATGGGCTATCAGAGACCGATACACATACATAGGTATTTTTAAATAC
The DNA here is from genome assembly GCA_018245475.1 of Pharmacophagus antenor. NCBI lineage: Eukaryota > Metazoa > Arthropoda > Insecta > Lepidoptera > Papilionidae > Pharmacophagus > Pharmacophagus antenor. The sequence goes on from DWQX01000973.1 coordinate 18,705, forward strand.
ATACTTAAATGTATATAATATATTAATAATCATATACAGAAGAAACAAAAATTTTCATCACAAGAATGTTTGTATGAGACAGGATTACTACCATTACACTAATGGGCCAGTCAAAGAACTGGTCGCGCTAAAAGCGTATTTACAACCACTGCAGCCTTCATAAACGAAAAAAGGAATCGTTTAGCATTTCGATCTCCTCTGCTAACAAATGTTGCAGAAGAACGCTGCGGGGAAGAATAATGAAAATTGTCCCATTTGTTTTGTGTAGGAGGCAAACAGATATTCCTAGTTTTTAAGTTATCAGTCGTTCTTGATAGTAATTTGGATTTTGTTTATCACCACCACCGGTGTTATATCGGTTAAAAAGATGTGTGCTCGTAGGTGGTTAATAAGAACTTTAACAACGTAACACAGTACATTTACTACAGGAAAAGCCTTTTGAAGAAAAACATTATAATTCTATTATTTGTTTTACATGATTATTCATATTGCAACGAAGTCATGGAAAGTAATTCCATTTTTGTACAAAATTACATTAACGTAAAAGTTCTTGGTCAAATCGTTTTCAAAAATCCTTAGGTGGAAATGATAGTTAGAAAACATTTTTATAATTGCAGAGAAATAGGAGAAAATGTCACGTTACTTTGCTGGACGGTAATGTATCACGCCACGCAAACCTCTCGTGTGTCCGACGCATTACTCAAACCTCATTTAGACCTAACTACGCCGCATTGAAAGCAACTATCTTATTGTACTCTATTGATTCTACTAAAGGTTTCACAAGAAGCGTATATCTATATATTGTAACTTCTTTCAAACTCACTACCTAAGTACCGAGTAAATGTTGATTCAATATCTTATGTCGACATATTTTTTATATAGTTGATGTTGGTTTTAGGACTAGAAAACTTAAAAATATTGGATAGTGAAATAATATTAAACAATTAAATTTTCCAATATGTAATAAAAATATTTTGATCCATATTAATTTGCAATATGTATTATAACCCTTTCTTTGGCAAAAAAAAAAATTATGAGAATAAATATTAATAGTCATATTTAAATCATAATATTCATTAAAAACTTTATTTTTTTTAAAGTTTGAATGGCACAGCTTACAACACCAAATTAAGGGATAACACAAAACTTTTTTTGTAATTAGGGTTACTGTAATTGTTTATTAAAATAATCCAAATTATTGATAACGATGTCTTTTTTATATTAATTTTGTAAACAGTGGAAGATCGATCGTGTAAATGATGACTGATACCTTAGAAATTATTTTCCCGTTGTCGATTGGATGTCAAAATGACTAAAGTTCGTGATGGCTCAATTATTGTTTAGCCCTAAGGAACAGTATAACAAGACTTTTAAATCTAGGAGCGCGTAAGATGAGTGAGTGCTTCGGTAGAGATTAATATGGGCTCATCAATACATCGATTTTATACTGAGACCAGACCACACAGCCCGTCGCGTAACACATTCGTGTTGGCCCAATATTTACTTACATTAATTGTTTAGAACCCGTTGATAGGATTTCACGTGAGAAATGATTAACACTTTCTAGCTCACTTAATCTCTTACAAGTTAAATCCGCTAACTGTAACATAGTGGATTTATCCATAAGACTCTGATACTTATGTATTAAGAACAACAATACATGAAACCTTTTTCTTTAGTAACATTAACGGTGGAGTTTCGAGTAAAAACTAAATATGGTTAGGTTAAAGCAATAGAGAATAATAAATACTAACACTGACAATAATAAAACTATAAATACGGGAAAGTAAGCCTATTTGAGAATGAATAATACCGCTTTACATGGGGCCCAAGTTAGGTTATAATAATACTGATCCCAGTTTCCCGTTACGGCAGCGGGACAGTATCAACACACAATAAGTGATGCCAGTCGGACAGTCAAAGAAGATGTTATCGAAGCGATTTACCGCCAATCGAGAACGGTTACGAGCGTTAGTTTTTCTCACTTTACTAATTTAGACGTTACCAAAGTAGCTCGACGTTAAACGGTGGATGACCACATGGTAAATACGGTCAGTTTATGTAGCTGGCAAACAGTGCCACGTGAACTGTACACAAGGTGATTTTTTTTATTTGTATAGTTGCCTGCTCTGGCTCAAATGCCCGTGAGAATGCTTGCATCTCTCGTACCGGCATAACCCCGGATAAATGTATAAAGAAGTGGTGACTTTAATCTTGAATGACGTTATAAATCGGCGAACGACGCCAATCAGCATCATATCTATGATTTAGGTAATATTTTGGTAATGTAACTTTACCTATGACATCAATGTCGAACAATCATAAATAATAGAAAACCTTATTAAATTTACTTATAGGTATCAAATAATATTATTTTTTTATTTACAACACTTGAATTTAAGATAATTTTCGCTAAGTCGATAGAAAATTATTCTCTGTATATTATAAGTTTCGCACAAGTCGTTACGAAACCGATAACTTGACACCATTAACTTAAGATTACTCGAAAATCCGATGAATGAGAAACTTCCATAGACTAAGCGAATGTCATTTGAATATAAATTGTAGCAGGCGGCGAGGCCGGCGTCGAGAGCCCGTGCACCTCTCATTGTGCGTATAACAAGATCAGTATCGACTTAATGACAATATATTGGTAATAAAATTAGATAGTCCATACCGTCACTAGACGGATATCATCGACTGTACTTCAGACAGCCGGACTCTCATATTTATTGCAAACTAACTAGAAACATTATCGAATGACGACTACAATCTGCTCCGGATACTTGTTCTCTTCATAAATATCAAAACCTTTCGATTTGAGCTCTAAATCAATTGCGTTAACATTCTTTTTGTAATGAAAACTTGAATGTAGAAAGCGCGTTTAACTTTATGACAGTAGGTCATAAGAAAGCTAAGTTATGGCATAAATATTATGACATTTTTATCTGTGAATGCGGTTGAAAAGTAAATACGGGCGGCTTAAGGAGGCAGCGAGAAGATATTATTTGCACTTCCAAAGTTAGCGGCGGTTAACATCGCTGTATCTAGCGCAATTTATTGTTATTTGATTACATATTGTAAGGTCAGATTATTGTAAATGTCGTGTATAAGTCCGTTTACATTCCGTATTTATTTCGTAACATGAAATGTACTTCGATAATGAAATTGCAATGTACAGATTCGATACGAGATCGTCCGCTGTGGCTAACGAAATAACAATTTGACGAGGTTATTCCCTTGTATCAATCATTTCGTTGAAATATGGTCGAATATATGGTTACAAGTAAAGTCCATTAGTACTGGTGTTAGTGGAAGATATGGCGGAATATCTCGTGTTAGTATAACAATGAGGCAGGTCGCTATAAACGTCAGCGGCGGGAAGTGCGCAGGCGCATGTGTGCGATATACGGACCGTTGAAGGGTACACGCGATCATCGGCGATAGCGATCGAGAAGATTAACTGCCTACAGTGTGACACCGCCGCAATTACTCACACCGCGATTCTTATCGATCAACTTTATTGCTTTTTTGGAAACCTTTAATGATCAAGTAAAATCCAATTAGTTGTTGGAGGAGTCATCTATCTTAAATGGAATGCAAATTGAAATATTCATATCTTAAATATTTGATGGACACGACAATATTTATATACAAGAAAAGTAAAAAAAAATATTATCGATTGAGGAAAAACAAACTTAAAAGAATCTGTTTATAAAAACATATACTCTTATATCTTGATTTCTCGATTTCATACGAATTAATTGTATAACCACATAACTAAACAAGACGAATATGTTATTATATATCAAAACTTATTAACAAACACCCTAGTTTTGTAGAGTATAGTAGACATATGCATTCGTGTAAACAAATTCAGAGTTGTGCTTAATTTTATAGGTATTACATTTTCAAGTAAATTAAAGAGCTAACTATTTGTGAAAAATCTAATGTTAACAAGAAACGTTACCGCTAGTAAGTACATACAAGCCTTGAAATTATTGTAAACTATTGCTTTTATCTATACACCGAAAAGTCGATGTTTTTTCAATTGAAACAATTAAGGTCACCCGAACGGTTATTGACATCGCCTCCCGGCTGGATGGAAGATCCTTGAGACGAAAGAATTAATCAATTAACACAACTTGTCGACATAATACAACGGCTACCATTTTATTTACACTTTCAATTATGACAACTGTTATATTTTTAAATATTTATTTATCATTAAAAGAGAAAAGGGTCAATGACCTGTCATGTAGAAATTTACTTAGCACTATTGTAATATCTAACTGAATTTAAATTTTTAACTTAGTTCAATTATTTCACAATAGCCTTTACTAAATAAAAATACTTATTTCAATATTAGATAAATTACTTATGTATACAATATGTTAATGATTATTTTGTTAAGACTAACAAATATATTGACGATTTTGTTTGAACTCATACAATTATATCATATCTATAACCCCACCGTATTATAAATTTTCAATACACAGTAAAAAAGCTATACATAAATATACTGACATTGAAATCTTCATAAATACACGGAAGAATGCTGGAAGCAAGCAGTGTGTTAAGACGTCCACAAAAAGCTGAAGAAAAATGTTAAAAAAGATGGTAAATAACACTCAATAAAATCACATCTCTAAATTGCCGTAGGAAGCAAATGAATACTTATGTTAAATAATGCAACGACTTAAATAACGGTGACCTTAGACCGACGCCGTGTGCCTAATTTTATTAAACTGAAAAATGGTATTAATCACAAAACAATTCTCTATAGAACGAAGAACCAAAAGAAAACTATTAATTTGACGTAGGGCTCTATACTCGTTCATTCTAATTATCGAATGCGTATCGTTCGTTAGTATCGTTCCGCCGATCGTTGGTTATTATTAACGTTCATAATGGTACGAATGTGTTTAATTCATCAATTATTTGCTCCGGGTACAGAGTTCGTTTGGCTGCTGTTAAAGAAGCGGACATCTGTAGTCGTATTTAAGGTTTATCTGGTTCATTAATCTCGCGGCGAACGCGTGCTGATGTAGATTAATGGGGTGGCGCGAGTGCCAGCGATAACGTTTATCCAGGGACGAATGAAGATCACGAGCGCCGGGGCTAGACTAGACCTTGTCTGTACGTTACCCTTTGTTTACTAATTTTATTCTTAATGAAATACCTATTAATGTATATGTAATTATATAAAAAAAATCTATGTTATCTCATATATCATTACTGATGTCCGAACATGAATAAGTTTAAAGTATTTATTATTACTTATGTCAAAAGTTTGAGAAAAGGTTTGATGCTCAAATGTGTTGCCTAAAAGGTTTACTAATACCGATGTAATTATTTCAAATCAATGAATATTTAATATTGCGTTATATTATTTATTAAATGCAATTATTTATTTCATTGGTTTAACATTGCAATGAAAACCTTAAACTTTAAGGTAAAGAGGGCGGAGTTAATAACATGGTGACAAGTAGAACGATATATACCAAAGTAGAGATTAAAATATATAGTAATAAATACACATAATAATTAAATCGTTATAAATAAATTCGATAAGTTTTCGAATCTGAGATGTATTTTACTCGTATTAAGCAATTTGATTTTAAATGCTGTTGACATTACAGTCGTGATTTTATATCTCAATTTATTATTTTCAAGTTAATGAGTTTTTTTTATAACATATTTTTACGCCGATGTATTGAATATATAAGTAATTGTAAGAATCTTTTTAAATTATTCTTTTGTTTCAAACCTATTATAAACAAATATTTGCCTAGTAGTAAGGAATAAACTAGTACACCATATATGTAATTAATATACTTCAAAGAGACGTTATCTCTTTTTGTCTACTTACTTAGTTTTCCGCAAGACTTGCAACATGGAGGTTACGGGTTCTATTCCTAGACCACACGAGTAGTGGAACCTAGACGGTTGTAAGTATTTTTCGAACTCTTCTAGGAAAAACCTTCTGCTATAATTGTTTTTCTATGTTGAAGCAAACATCCTTGGGGAGCCATAGGCGAACACGTAACACCGTCAACGATCTCATTGTTACCTAACATTGAACATGTGAAAATGATGTCAAGTGTTACCCTATTATTGAAAAAAACTGCTAACTCATGTAGGTGTTCAACATTTAAGAGTAATGATAAACACGATTTAATGATTATTATAACATAAATTGCTTAGAGGACATTGGGAAGTTTCTCTCCCTACGAATGGAAGTCGAATGCCACGCGCTCAAAATTCCAGCATATTTGAAAAAGGCAATTAATTATCCAAATAATCGATCGCAGTCGTTATGTGATTTATCTAGTGTCGATAAGATTTTAATGAAGTACTTTGATTGGGCGCACACGAACGGAGTGGACGTGGTTATCGCTAAGACGATACACCGCGCACCAGTGCTTTCTATACCTATCAGTGTATTAAGTTATTAAGTGAAAAATAAAATTTTAAACTATCACAGGCGACATTCAACTTTAAGCTACCACAATTTAGATACGATTCGGTTTACTCTGTCTAATTAACGAGGTGGATCATTCAGATTAGAAATTGGTAGATATCGGCACGTCATTCATTGTGAAAACTACTCACGATACTACCGAGAGATAAGATAAATTGAGTTGAGTTCTAATGATAAAGAAGGGATAGAGCGAGTGCGTGCCACGAAATCTACGAGGGAGCGCGAAGTTAGAGAACGCCGCTGATGATTACAATCGAAACTCAACAAAAATAACAATGAAATGTTTGAAAACTCATAAAACGTAAAAACATATAAACTAAACGCGCGCCATACATCTCTTTAAAAATGTTGTCACTATTATTATATAACAATCCTTTCGTGCTGTAACGAATTCAATTTATTTAATAAATATTGTTAAACTAGAAATAAAAACTACAAAAATTTTAATCAATTCATACTTCTCCTTTACAAAACTAATAAAATAAGTGAATTAATTAAAAAAAATTGTGTCAATATCAGCTATCACCATTATAAACAAAAAAAATACTACAAATTAAAAAAAATTAAATGTTGAGATAATGAATAAACAGAAATTAATGCAGGACTAAAATTTAAAAATAATATATATATATACCTCGAGTGTGAATTAATAATAAGAATTGAATAATATTAAGTTCAGGTTATTTAAATATCAGGACTATTTTTATTAAAACGCGCTGTAAAAATCTTTTGTTAACTAATCGATTTATAACTTAAAATCGGCTTTCCCACTTTCAAAATGCTTTACAACTACAAATAACCAATGAACATATAGATACTAAGACACATACATGCGTCACATGTATGTGTTACTACATACGTACACTCTACCTTTGATACCTAGAACCTGTAATATTGTTGATGAGTTAAAATTCTTTATTTCATTATTCTACTTATCTAAATATCACATTCTCTATCAAGCCATCTTATATATGTTGTAAAGCACTTTATTTAACAGCGGTTGCGTGTGAATAATAAACGAGTCTCTTGCTGCCATAGTTTAGATCTCGGGATTAATTAACGAAAAGTAGCGTTAGTAGAACGTGTACAGACTAATGATCGGGAATAGGCTCATTTGCATTAAACAGACGAAGCTGATCTTAATTACTGGGAAAATTACAAATTAAAAAAAATATATGGAACGCCAGCAACAGCGAGCGGCGCGCCCGTCTCGTTCTAGACAAAAATCGTTGCAACAATTATCGCGCCTAGTAATTGATTCCTTGTAATAAGAAAACTGATAAATTCTAACATCGACGAGGTTAAATTTGAAAGCTTTTTTTATTGTAACTATGTGAAATAACAGTTTCAAAGATATATTTATAAAAAAATTATACATGCTGGTTTTAGAAAAATAAACTAATATAATCCTTTGTTTCTTATTAAATTATAATGTAAAGTCTTTTTTGATTTATATTATCTAAACGTTTAAGCCCTTATTTAGATATTCAACAAGATCATGTAAGCGTATAATACGTATTCATGTAGTGTACATACCTTTCGCCCATTAATGTTTCCCTCATTTTTCGTATGGATGGATCGGCTACCAGGAATTAGCGGCCAGAAAGGAGTTAGCTTTAGCGAAGTACCTCTTTATAACTTATGATATGTTAAGTAATGCTTGGAAAACACTTCATATTTTCATACATTGAAAATATGTGTACATGTATGAATAAAGTTTCTTTTGAGTGCGTTTTAAAATTTCACATATTGACAGTACGAAGGTCGAAATTCACCTATTGTGATACTGTAGGGACATGGTTTATGTGTTTGTACAGGAAAAGGAAAGACATACTGATATTATACTTAAAAAAATGTCAGTGCAGAGAGGCGACGTGCTGTATCAGTTTTCATGACTTCTGTGCACCTCCTATCCATTAACGTGTTAATACGCGGCAAAGTTAACTACGCGGGTGTACACTTTGTTACGAGCGTCAGCTCTAGTCGACAGCCACAAGTGAACGCGTATAGTTGAGCGACCGCTTTTGTTGACAACCAAAAATTTTAACCTTATATCTGCAATCGTACTACATGCGTAATTGCAGAAATAGGATAAAAGTCATGTAGTACTTGCGAAAACTATTAGAGAATTTTGGAGTACAAATCAGAACTAATATTTAATACGGTTTTGGGGGGTGGGAGCAATCTCCTACCCCAATGGGTGAGTAGAAACAAACCACGCTATTAAAATGTTCAAAATAATTATATATTTTAATTCCATTTTTGACGTAGAGGATGAGGGAGCGAAAAGTTTTTCTATTAAGGAAAAATTAGTTTGTAAGTAAAAAAAAGCATTAATTTATTATAGTAGTATGTTATAAGGTTGTAATTCATGATATGCTGACATGTGCAACGCATGAAAAATATAACAAATAAATAAATATAAGTTGACATTCATATTCATCATTTAGGTAGATATTAACACGAGCAGAAGCTAATAAAACACAACACTTCATTTCTTACTACTAATATAGAGTTGCAATTTGCGGTCATAACAAAACTCGTGAGGTTTATAACGCATAAAACACAGAGCACACAGGGGTGCCACAAAGCACTGACTGCCTCATAAGGGCTGCCGCGCAATCTCCGTGACGCGCACCCCTACCGTTCCACTGCAAGTACTTTGAGCATTTATAAATAGAACACTAATAAAGGCAAGAGGGACCGTAAATTTTGCTTTTTATGGCATGTTAGAGTGAAGAAACTTTTATACTAGTAGTCATTGTGTAATTGCGCTAATAATAACTGTACACGGGTTCATTTCGTTTGCTAATGAATGTGAATATTTTACTTAATAGGACAGGATAACAAATATCCAAAAATAATCACAAAAACTATATTGTTATTGAACATAAAGTGCCACATCTGTTCAGCCTATTAATAATGCTTCTTTCTTAATATATGTATGTAGATACGATGTCACTAAAACTCTAAACATTAAGAACAAAGGATAAGGAAATTAACTAAAGACGAATTTTAAAAGTCGATCAAAGCTAAATCGAAGCCCAAAAAATATGGTATGATTTGGAAAACGAAGCATTTTATAAAAATTAAAACTACAATTATAATAAAATTAATTTACAAATTAATTCTAGTCTTATTATGGAATCCGATTGTTAAACAAATTTTCCCGTACGCATTCACAACACACGTGTATTACAATAACCATATCATAAATCAAATTATCTGAATATTGAATCGCATTTAAGACGACTGTTGGATGAGAAACACCGTTTCGAACCCATAAATTAATCATGTACGCTGTCGCTGAAATATCGCGTTTCTAAAGTGAAGGCTGAGGTGGCGCAGGCGCATCGTATCGGCAATAGAACAAGAGCGCGCAGGCGTTGCCCTACGACAATAAAACCACTTACAACGCCCTCTCGCGATCGTTTCCTGGCGACAAAATCAACCGATAGTATCGAGCGTTCATGTCCTTCGTAACGTACCGGCATAAATCAATAACGAATTCTCGCTCAAATGCGTCCCCGTAGACTTAATTTAAATAAGCCATCATCTTGCCGCCATTTAATGAACACGAGATTCCAATAGACCACGACAAAATAATAATAGCACACAACCAGAGCCACTTTAGAGACGTCTAATTTGAATAAAGTAAATTACATTTCAATTCTTAAAAGATGCATGCTATCAACTCAACAGGCATTTCTTAATTATCTATTTGAAAGAATAGAATGATTTAATTGGAAAGTTTTTAATGGACACGCAAAATAATTAAGTGATCAATTAACAGTACACATCTGTATATCCAGCGGCTAAATGACCTTTCTACTCGTATAAAGCATTATTCGTTTAAAGCAAAGAGTATAGAATAAACTTTTATGTTAATATGAAATCAGGCAGGTATCAACGTAATATTTTCATTTTAAACTAAATCCATCAATGTTAATTTAAGTTTAAATTAGGTATTAGTAAAGTTTTATGTACACAGGTCTGTGAAAAAACGAAGGAGACAATAATGGAAAAGTTCATGAGGCGGAAATACGAATATTGAGATATTTGTATGCTGTAGCAAGAAAAGATAAGATCCGTAATGAGTTACATAGTAGATTAGTATAACACGGTAAATAGATTAGTTAATAATAATTAAACGTTTTGTGAACAAATGATGCTAATTAAAAAATTACTTGATAACATTTTGATCAGACATTTAGAAACCGTTTAAATTGAGATGAAGTTCTTAATAAAAATGAAATTCATGAAATGTTGATAAAAAAGAAATAAATGTATGATAAATACAATATACAGTAGTACATACGAAATATAATAATCTTAGAAATATATTACTTTAAGATTGGACGATTTTACGACTGGTCAATGCTAAGCAAAGATTTTTAATAAATTATTTAAGTAGTAATAAGGTACAATTAACATTCATATTACTAACTGTTCTAAGTGTTATTAATTCTATTGACAGCAAAGCATAATCTACCCAGTAGTAAGACTGCCTAATATTTAATTTTGTGCCATGATTGACGATCCACCGGAACGGCGTATGCATTAATTACATTATACCCCGTGGCTTCAATTAACACTAGCGGTAATTAAAATATCTAATCGACCATGACTATTACCATACACAATATTAAATATTTTAACGTCCCCTTCTCAGAACCGAATTGTAAATAATCGATTGTAAAAGTCACTAGAGGAACATAATAGTAATTTGTAAATGAAGACGTTAAAGTGCTACGACCGTACCATGCCACCCATGAACGCTATAAAAATCGCCGAAATTATACGGCCTATGCACACGAGATGTTGAATTATCAACGTGATTAGCTTAATCGCTCGCCGTCGTAATCGTGCCGGATCGTTGGTGGCGACACACGAAGTACTATTACCAATACATACGGCTATCGGCCGCCATATCGCTGTCTATTGTCGTCATCAATATACCCGTTGAGTTATTAATGTGTCCCAAGGTCAAACAACTCTTTAGTTAAGTTACATTTAACAAATAGATTCGAGATAATGTTACATTGTTTCTTAATTTTATAACATGGGACATTTTAACTATTTAGACGAAAGAGTTTGATTTTAAAAGGTATTATTAGAAATTAAAGTTGTTTATTTAATTTCATTACCAAATGTCACTGCCCCTTAAGATTATTTTATTAATGAATAAAAATATTAGCATCATATTATTTGATGATGACATTATCATTTAAATACTTTAGGGATTAAAATTAATTCTTTTAGGTCTGTGCAGGAAAACTTATAGACACAGATGACATCACCTAAAAAGATTAGATATCCAAACTTAATACATTACAAGTGGAACGACAAATATACATTTACTTTTATATGACGCTACTGCAAAGTGGTCCTCAACATTGCCGTCTTTCTACAAACAACCTCCTACACAAAAACTCTCCTAAATATAAATAAAATAGTAACAAGATTAACTTCATGTGATCAAAGATGCTTTCTTCATTTAATAAATAATGACTAATATTCAAATTACTTACCTATTAATTATGTCAATAACAGAGTTGTTTATCGTTCCCTCTCATTACCCATATCATGCGTAATTGCGCTAAGATATTTTCTTATGCAATTGCCGACTAATAGGTACCTACATCGTTGTTGTTCGGCTTCATTACCAAACATGGAGCTATGGAAGTCTGAATCATTCGTTTCTTTGTGTCAATTTGTTGAGTATAACGTAAAAAATAAGTTATTTTTGTATTTACGTCTGTAAACATTTAAAATTATTACGTCGTTGTCAGTAACATCGATTTTTTTAAATATATTTTATTTAAACATTATTTTCCACAAATTTTCTTACCTCTTAGACCACTTGCTATTTGATATAATTTATTGACTCAAGCATTGCCTTTCGGAACTCCATCACTGAATAAAACCAAAAAGGAATTAGCTAATTTCTTCTTTGTTTAATCGACAAATACGATGACAATATCAATGCATCGCTCGCCGTCGTGCTGTCAAACTCGTAACATCTGAAGATGCCATGTGTAGTGGCGAAACGCGTTGAGATTGTACTTTATTACTAATATTTGCGATTAAACAAAGCGGAAATTAGCAAATTAATTTAAGGTTTATTGAACTTCCCATTGTTTATTGATTTTGGTTAGAGCCACTTTTAAGCTAATAATGAAGCTTTGTGAATTCCTTAACTAGAAATTAGTTTTAGTTCTTACAGCACTACTTATTTGGATAATTTAGATTTTAACTACTTCAAGGCGACGGTAGAGAGAGCAGTTGTAAAAAATTATAAGTGCAAAATGAATTCTTAGTTTCATCACAAAATCCATTATTATTTTGTTGACGTGTGTTTTGAAATGTATAGTTTTGTTTCACTTTAATATTAGATATAAAATCTGTTAAAATATTACATGGATTATTGTATTCGCCAAAGGAAAGTCACAAGTAAATTAAATGAGATTCAGAAAAATTGGATTCTATTAACGTGTTACAGACCGCCAGGTTTAATTTCGTCGACACAGACCCTTGCAAGACACCATTGACCACAGTCCTTCTTTTTTGTTGCTTCTGTAGCGTAGTGGTATACCTGCTTGCCATGTAACACGGAGGTCCCGGATACGATTACCGGACCATAGAATTAGTGGAATCTGGATGGTAGTAGGGTTTTTCGAACCCCCCTGGAGAGGTACCGCCCTCATTGATCACCTGCCACCATAAGAGCATTGCTATGTTCCGGCAGTCTTACATGGGAGCGCCAGAACATTGTGAGTGAACACGTTTTACCACCTCTAACTTCATTGTCACTTAACATGAGAAGAAACCTAGGCCTAGTGGTTAACACTCAGTTTTGATCAATTTCATAACCGATAAACAAAATCGTCCACAACTCGGTTTAGATTATTTTAGATATCTATGGTATACACGGTGAACTATGAAATACTTTAATGGGAAAATTAAGCTTTCCAAAAATATTTTTGCGGTAATGACAAAAAATGTAAATTGCAAATTTTTAATTGTCGTTTTGTGCGCTTATTAAAATTAGCATAAGAACCATCACGTAAATGTGAAGAAGATGCAGTTATTAATTTGATCAAAAGCTAATCACTCGGCAAATATAAGAAGAAGATAGAGCCCCGACAGAGTAACTGGTAGTTGCCCGCTGAGAAGGCTGTCTCTTCGAAACACTAAATGCATAATAAACATTGTACCGGCTGAAGTCGATTTGATTTTGCGACCTTCATTAGCGATCCGGTTCTTCATTTCAATATGCTTTTGAATCTTAATGATTCCGCGGTAACAACGCTTTTATCCTGTTTCATGTCGCATTTAGGGTGCGGTCCTTTTGATCTCAGTTCGATCACAGTCCATTACATTGTTTGCGTTCTGTTTAAGATGCACCCGGTTACATCAATAATCTCTAATTAAAGCGCAAGCAGCATTTGAGGTCAGATCGAACGAACATTTCTTATTTAACATCGAGAAGGTAAACTCGATAGCTGCACATTGCGAAATGCATTCGAGATCGCATGTAGAAGTCGGGTGGCGTGCGCGGTTGGCCGCCGCGGAGAGATAGTGCCTATCCAGCCAATTAATATGCCTAATGCTAACATCATTATTACTAGGCAGAGCGCACTTAACATACTATATCCATTTACATTTTGATTTGTTACAGCTCTGTTGCGATTAATCGGCGAGCGGTGTGCGCTCGCGTCGCTGATTAATGGCGGGCGCGCGTCCTGAGCACGCATGCACCGCACTCCGTAAGTACTCACCACTACGTACGAGTACGTATACGGGTGC